>JAYMTO010000719.1:0-10935 GCA_036898065.1 California macrophylla | reverse complement strand
AGACAGAGTTGAGTTCTCTTGAAAAGCGTCAAGTCTTTGGGCCTACTGTCCAAACACCCGAAAATATTAAACCTGTTGTTTATAAATGAGTGTTTGTGCAAAAACGAAATGAAAAATGAAGTCGTAAGATATAAAGCATGACTTGTGGCATAAAGTTTCTCACAAAGACCAGGAATTGATTATGAGAAGACATATTTCCCAGTTGTGGATGCAACCACATTCATATTCTTAATTGGACTAACAATTTTAGAAGAACTCTAGATAAATTTAATGGATGTCGTGACAACCTACTTATATGGGTCACTTGACACAAATATTTACATGAGAATCCCTGAAAGGCTAAAATTTCTTGAAGCATGCAACTGAAAATCACGGAAAATGTACTCAATTAAATTACAAAGGTCTTTGTATGGGCTAAACCAATCTGGCTGAATGTGGTATAACCGCCTTAGTGAATATCTTTTGAAAGAGAGATACATCAAGAATCCAATTTGTCTATGTGTCTTTATTAAAAGGACAAAAGTCGGATTCACCATCATTATAGTTTATGTTGATAATTCAAATATCATTGGGACCTCTGATGAAGTTAAATATGCAATTGCATATTTAAAAGAGATAATTTGAAATGAAAAACTTGGGAAAAACAAAAGTTTGTCTTAGGCTACAAATTAAACACTTATCAGAAGAAGATTTTTGTTCACTAGTCTTTGTATACTGAAAGGATCCTTAAACGATTTAATATGGATAAATCACATCATGTGAGTACGCCCATGGTTGTCCTATCATTTGATATGAAAAAGGATCAATTTCGTCCCTGAGAAAAGGATGAAGAGTTCATAGGTTCTGAAGTATCGTATTTTAGTGTCATTGGTGCACTATTGTATATTGCTAGTTGCACATGTATTGATATTGCATCGTAGTTAATTATTAACAAGATATAATTTTTCTCCAAATCGAAAACATTGAATTTATGTTGAACAGATTTTTAGATATCTTGGAGGAACAATTGATATGAGCTTTTTTTATTAAATGTACTCAAAGTCTTAACTAATTGGATATGTTGATATTTGTTTGATCCCCATAAAATATGATCACAAATATGTTATTCTGATATCAATATATCTTGGCGCTCCAAAAGGTAGACTCTCACAACAAATTTTTCAAACCATGATAAATATTGGCTCTTCATGGAGCAAGTCAAAAACGTATATTGCTAAGATCTTTAGTCCATTACATTCGAGAATTATGTGATCTTTCAATCACCAAAGAAATCCTAACTATCTTATATAAAGATAATGATATTTGTATCGCTCAGGTAGAAGGATGATACATCGGGCAGAATCAAGAACATTGTTATTTCATCCAATTTTAAAGTGTAACAAACATTGTTATTTCATCCAATTTTAAAGTGTAAAACGTAATTTTGTCAATCATTCCTTGGCGGAGAAGAACAGAGGGAGTCGAATTGAATCATCTATGTAATATTGCCAAACAGAATCAGAAAATTTGGGGAAATGACAACAGAAACGCAAACGAAAACAGAGCGAGTCTGCAAAGTTGAAACTCAAACCCAATTTTTTGGAAGCAAAATCCCAATTGATGGCCTCGCTTGCAGCCCATCTCACAGCTTCTCTCTTCCTCCTCCCGATCGGTCTCCGTCGCCTCCTCTGCACCTCTGCCCTCTACCTCAAGAACCCATCTCTCTACCGATCCAAATCCTGGTACTTCTCTGACTCCAAATGGAAGAACTTCGATCTCTACATCCTCCTCGTAGCCCTCCCCATTGCCTCCTTCTCCGAGTTCTTCATCTTCATTGCGCTCTCGGGCCACCCCGCCTACGATTTCGCCTTCTTCCACCAATCGCTATCGGTTTTCCTCTTCTGGGTACTGCTCATGCTCATCATCGTCCGCGAAAACGTTGATCCTTTTCTCGTCAGCGAGAGTTTCGTCTTCATCTTCGCAGCCCTCGCCTTCATCGTCGAGTACGCGGTGATAGGAAAGGGAATCAAGGGAATCGGCGCAGCTGTATATGGTTTGTTGGGTGAGTTGAATCTTCTCTGTGCTGGGTCTTGCCTGTATCTGTCGGTCAGACCATCGGCGTTTTGGGCTGATTTTTTGCTGGGTTCTGGGTTGGTTTTCAAAGGGACTTGGATTCTGCAAGCCGGATTGAATTTGTTTACTGATGCGTATGGATTGAGAGGGTGTCAAAGTCTGGCTTTGTTTCCGGATCAGGATCAGGCCGAGATGAAATGCGATCTTACTGAGGATGGTCTGAGGGGTGTGGCTCTCATGGGCTTCATTTTTACTGTGCATGCTATTGTGGTTCTGGCGCTGAGTTTGGGAGTGTTTGGGTTGTTGTCGAGCAAACGTAATTCGAGGGGTGGAGAGACCCGAGGGCCATTGCTGCCCCAGCTCGATTCTGACACTACGCTGATGCGCTCTGCTCCTCCTCAAATTGAAATATGATCAAGTCTGTATGGTTCCTTTTCTTTTTATCTTAACAAGTAGATAGGTTTACGGCGTTATCTGTTGTTGGCACTCAAAAAATTTGGGTATTTTCTTACTTATTGATGAGCAAATTTTGATCCATTGATGCCTACCTTTGATTTAATATGCTGTAGGATTCCATTTGCTATGCTGATGTTGCGAATAGCAGAATAAAGCTTGTGAGAATATTACAAGAAAGTTCAGGATTATCTTCAACATAAATTGGCGATTGCATGCCATGACTTGTTCATGTTTTATAATGTCATTTCTATGGTGTATGAGTGTCTGTCCAAAAGTGCACCCTAGTTATGAGGATAGCAGGAATATGAAGGCTCCCTACCCTTCTGTTCAAGGATGAAAGATGATGACCGCAGTTTCAAAGTGAATGTTGGGTGAGAATGCCAAATTCTACCAACAGATCTTGCTTCTTGTCACTGCTTGTGAAAAATTGTTATTCCTTACATATTTATGTGAGTTGCTTCAAGCTAGGGACATTTTTGGTAGTGGAGACTTAAACATGTTGGCAACTTCTGACCTAGAAGATATCAAAATCTGGTTCTGTTTGTCATAGTCTCACATGCACAGTGCTAGTTGAATACTGGAATTTAATCTTCAAACATGTTTCCATATGCAATATTCGTATATTGAGAACGCATTGGCAGTACCAATAAGTTATTATTATTAATGCCTTTCCTATGTACTGCTGATGTATGATATGGAAGAAATGCAGAAACAGTGATAACTAAAGCTGCTTCTGGAAACATGATAAGACATGGAGTTATTTCTCAAACCAAAGTGAAAACATGCAACATTCATTTGTACTTGTAGGACACGCACACTGACATTGTATTCACAGCTAGAACCCTTCATCTCTATAATCATTGCAGAAGAAGAGCTCTCAGTCTAGCTTTATCTATATGAAATCCGTATTCTGTTTCTTGCAAGCATGACCAGGAGTTAAGTTGCCATATTCACTATCTGCCTATATTATCTTGAAGTTTGAAGTAACCTCCTTTCTTACATGTTCCAGTTATCCAAATGGAAACTTTAGAAGTGGTTTGGAAACTTTAAGGAACATCATTGATATGGTATGTAGTGGTTTGGAAACATTGCAGATACATCATTGATATGGTATGCAGATGCAGATGCAGCATATCATAGCTACCATTTGACCTTGTCTCCAGCTAAGAATGGGTCCAGCAGTATAGATTAACTGTTCTAGGCCAAGTGTTGTGTGCTTGTGTTGACTGATGGCCAATCTTTTGGTAATTTGCTAACATCTCTCACTCTCTCCAGATACAGAGTCACTTATGAATTTTCTTTTACCTCTGTTGAGTTTGCTGGTATAGGATATCTAGGATCATGAGACTCATTGTTCGCCCTATTTCTAAGCTAACTATTGTGTGCTTGTGTTGAGTGATGGTCGATCTTGGCATTGATAATTTGCCAACATCTCTCGCTCTCTTCAGATGCAACGTCGCTTGTGAATTTTCTTTTACCTTTGTTGAGTTTGCTGGTATAGGATATCAAGGATCATGATACTCATTTGTCGCTCTAGTTATAGTTGTCTCCCTCTCACGTCTAGTTCTGAAGATCCAAAAATTTCTGCATATTTTGCCATGTGAAAAGGAATTATTATTTTTGGATAGGCAATTGATGCTGAACTGGGAAATATCATGAGTTTTTTTCTTTCAAGCATGGTTGCATGGTTTGCCTCTTCTAAACTGGAGCAAGGAATTTAACATTCCATGTAAATCAACTATTGTTTTCACTAGTTGTGTAATTGGTATGTTCAAATCTGAGAGAAAAAAAATAGTAGGAAAAAAATGGAAATCACCAAAAAAATTATACCGGATCCTCTTGATAAACTTATGAGGTGCTAAATTTGCATCTTGATGAAACTGCTAGATATCTTTTACAGCAAGTTTGACAAAAAGATGCCGATGGACAAATTGACAGTATCAGTATTCTAAATTTGAAGGTTTATATGAGAAACTCTGTTATATCATTGATAATTAAACTCTTAAAACTGTAAGATTACAGTCAAGGAGTAACCAAGTTCCATTAATCTTTGTACATGCATGCTTACAAGTACCAACATGACAGTACCTAGAGTGTCCAAAACTGCAACAAGGACTAGAAACATAAAGTAATGGACAAAATTCACTCTAGCTTGGTATACTTCATTGCTCTAGAGAACTTTGGGATTTTTAACCATCGCCCACGAAAACGACCAAATGCATGTATTTTAATTGAGCAGTGTATCCTCTTAATCTTCCTGGTCAAATTGCCATATCTTCGTTTGAGGACTTTAGCTGCTGAAAACCTGACCAATTTTCTTGTGTACCTACTTCCTGCATTTGCTTCGACCGAAGGCTAATATGTCAATCAAAATGTGACAAAAGATTCCATGGCTCCTTTGGCTTGTTGATGATCTTCTAAGATCTCTTTTCACAAGAAATGTTTTGATTAACTATTCATTGAATATCATACTAGTTTCCACTAGTACTATGTTATTACTGTACAAATTTCAGAAGAAAATGGTTTGCAGAATGGCATACCTTGAACCTTTTTAACATGTTGACCTTCTTCAACTCTTCCTTTGTGCAGGACCTGCAAGTTACATATAGTTGATTAGTGTTTTCATTGTTAGGATCAGGCTCCTCAGCTGACGTCTGGTTCTGTTTGAACCGGAATTTTCTTCTTACCAAACTTATTATTGAGGTCCTAAAACATTCTTTGCTGAGGGAAAGGTTCAAATAAAGCACTATTTGTAACACAAAGAAATTGAACAAAAAAAAAATCAGGTCAGTACCTCAACCAAACTCTCCAGATGCTTTCTCATCCTTCTTTGTATGAAACCTCTGGTGCACTGTTGTTAGCAATATGCCAGTCCCAAGAAAGAAGTGAAAGTTCTGTGAGTTTCACAATCAGAATAACAACCCCAGAGGGATAAAACTAGATGGGAATATTACATTTACATGGTATTTCACATAGGGGTAGAAGTTCAGTAGACTCCATACTGTATTGTCTAGTCTTTTCCCTTCTATATGACGTGAAGAAATATCTGTGGAAGGGTCAGCCTGCTCAAACTTTTATTTTTATGAGGAACCCAGATGAGATGACAGTATGAGAAACACCAAGATGCTAATAATGTCCCACTCAATAGGAAGCTTTTAGGTGTATAAATTTTGTTTACAGAACATAAAAAGGAAGATACTTTTGTGTTAGGATGAAAAGTTATACTTGATGAAATTGTGTTTGATCAATCTGAACTGAATTGTTCTCATGCAGTCTTGCTCTCTGTGATGATATTTTATCATGATATGTATGATATTCGTTATTTTTTTCTTTGGTGAAAAGCAATAGGAAAACACATGCACACTCAAGTGAGTGAATACCAAATGACACAAATCCTCCGTTGGTGCTCAAGTCTTCGAGAAGTTCCCCTCTCAATTCTGCAGGAGGAATCGGTGACCAGGTGCATGGAGGTGCTTTAGCCCATTTTTCTGAACTTCCTACATCCATGAGTTCCTGTTATAAGGAGTTGGATTCCAGAGGTTAGTATTTAGATAATGAGAAATCCTCTCTCTCTCTCTCTCTCTCTCCCTCAAATTATTCTTTGGCATTGCATCATCAGCCACATACCTGAAAGAAGGCTGTTGCGATAATCACATCCGTGTCTTCTTTGAAACGCACTGGGAATACTGCAGTGATCTTCTGTGCCTAAGAAAACATGAAATTTCTTCCCATTTAGGTGATCTCTAGTTGCATGGTAAATGTATTTTGATTCTCATGCTAACATTTTGTGAGGGAGTAAAGAAGTATTCAGCTAAGTTTCTTGAACTTTAAAAGTGACTTGAAACTTAAGTAATCCACACTGTGAAACAGCTGAACTTTCTTGTAAGGTGCCATATAGCATAGGGCCGTAGGCTAAGCAAGCCTGTTAGATTCGGTGGTTGAAAGTGTATGAACTATTTCAGTACTAAGCCTAGTTTAATATGTTTATATTGGAAGTATCTCTGAGAAAATGGTTGGTTTTCATTTGTCTACATGAATGTACTATAAACAAAAATCATTTCTTGTGTTTCATACAATGTAAATATGGAAAATCTTGAGGATTACCTGTCTGATGACAAAGAACGGCTCCCTTGGGTGATATACAAGTTTGATTGGTCTGCACATTCCTTGAGACATGATTGATGAATTGACGGTTTTCAGAACCTCTTTCAGCTGAGAACTCAGTATCATTGCTTGAACTGTGGAAATCTCCGTAATCACCTTCACAGAGTCTGCACAAGAGAATTTTGCCAAAATTGTATGGAATATTTATAGTTTTCTTGGAGCAAAAATAGTTCAGTTTCTATTTATCTGAGTAATTCTCAATGATCAGTTACTTGAAGATGAAGAATCTTTTGAGTTAAAATTTTAGTTCAAATCTTAAGCAAGTTATTCTGTTTCTATTTCCTTGTGCTGTTTATCTGCTTATATGGATATTTATGCTTTAACCCTATGCTCTGACCGTTTCATTTCATAGGAAAAGGTAGTGGTTAGTTTCTTCAAAAAATTGAAAGCCTCCAAAGTTGTTGTAGGGTTCCCTTGTATCTTTGCTCGAGTTGTTTACTCGTTTTAAAAGGTAAACTTTCTCTTCGTAATTTATGATCTTTGTGCAGACACATAAAATTCATGGTATAAAGAATTCATTTTACTTTTAATTTGATATTGTATATAGTTGTGCATAATAGGAAACCACAAATGCTGTCTCTAAACTTATTATACAGCTAAGAGAATTGGGTGAAGACAATAATAGAAGAATAAGAAAAAAGAAGATAAAACAAAATGAGCAACCCTACAAACACTAGAAAGATTCCCAATAGTTATATAGTTTAAATTCCTTACAGTTTTTAAAGATTCTATTAGTACAACTACAAGAGAAGTGTATACTTTACATTATGTAGATTCTTAGTGGTTCTTCAGAAAAAATTGCTAGTGATTGAGTTGATGTGAAGTATTAGCAAACCTTTGCCTCGTGGAATCTTGGCGAAGTTGAGCCTTAGGGTAAGCTGATATCCTTGTTTAGCAGGGTCAAGAATTTCTACTGCATCAGAACAAATTTCCTTGATCATATCCGTAGTGTACTCTGAAAGCCCTTGTGAGAGTAGCATTGCTTGGGAGAGCAGTGGGGTTGATATTGACAAGTAGGTGTAAGGTGCATCCGACAGTGAAGACTGTTCAACATGAAAAAATAAGGTTATTTCTATAAGGAGCTTGATAACATTCTGATGGTTGGTATTGTCATTAAAATTTAATGGTTTCAGTATTCTGAAATTGCCAAATTAAGTCTCACCTGAACATGGTACTCCACGGCTCCAAATTCATAATAGTGAAGATCAATCTCCATGGCCTTTTGAGAACTGTCATGTAACAATCTTGATCGTCACGAGGAAAAAACTTACTGAAAACTTGCATAATTCACTGTAAACACTCATTTGGTAGTATGGGAAGCATGGGTATTCTCTGTTCACAGTGCTTTGATGTTTCCACATTTTCTTGTCATGTTTTAACCATCACAGTTAAAATAGTTCTAAAATGACCACACTAAACCATCTAAAGCTGGTCGCAAAGAATGCATGTATTTTGTACTCACTATAGACATCTAGTGAGCCCAGAAGAGGCATCAAGAGAAAATAACGAACAATATTGGTTGAAACAGATTTCACTTTTCCTATTAGTGAGCAATTTGTTTTGTACTTATTCTGAAGTTAACAAGTTTTATGGGTCTTGCTGTTCCTCTACTATTATGCGTCACTGTCAACAGTCTGATAATGCACATTTCAGGTCTACATGCCGGGAGGGACACTTCTTCTTTGCGCATATGATAAATGAGTGGCCGTACCCCATCTGAGTGAAAACAAAGACAAATCCACTCCATTTGCCAATTATTGCCACACTATTTTGCTTGTGTTTGTCTAGTTGGAAATACACATCTTCATGTCCCACGACACGGGTATGATAAGTAAAACTTCTCACCACTCCCAAATTCCCATCTCTCACTCCCGGTAAGTTCTTGCACTACATTCAGGTTCAAATTTTGTAGCTGTCTGGTGTTGATGTTTTTTTGTGATGAAATCATTACCGTAACTAGGATGGCCATAGTATATGATTAGTTATGACTCTTTTCTAAGCACTCCCTAAGTAACTTAAAGTTGCATAAAGCATAGAACTTTTACATTTGGCTTTTCGGACATGTTAGAGACAAACCTAGACTAACTGAAGCATGAAAAGATTGTTACATACCTGTATAATTTGAGCAGGATCTCCTTAAGCGCCGGAGATGCCCTTTGAAAGCACGCCATCTCCGGATTCTCACTATTTTAATTGATGAATGCAGGGGATGAGGAAACAAGGAAGGAAGGCCTACATATACATATTACTATTTACTAGTGCATTGCAGATAATGAAGTTGGAGTAATATCTAAGTCCCAATTCTGCAATCATGCTTACCAACATTTGAAGCAACTACCTACTCATCTCTCTCTAACTTGTTCCGCAAGCATGCTAATTTGGTCCCTAGTTCTCTTAGTTTTTTGTTCTGGATCTCATAATGGCGCTAAATGATTTTTTTCATGTAACCAAACTTGACTTGTCAAAGATGTTCGGCTTCTAGTTCTTTCTTGGTCATAAAGATTTAATTTTTGTACTCAATCCAGTTGATCAATAACTTAAAACATGAACCCAATTACATGGTATGTGTGACTTCGACCTTCTTTTATCATAATTATAAATGTTACTACACGATTATACATATGTTTTAATTATTTGTGACAAGTCGATTTGGACATGACTGAGTTATTATTATAATTATAATATCGTAATTTGACAATTAAGTCATTAGCATTATTGTAGTGCTATGTGATCAAAAGACAAGAGTTATATTTTATTAATTATATTCATCCAATACATAACTCGATTTATTTTATAATATTTGGAAAATTTTCATGGCAAGTCACATATTGCAATCTGCTAACCCGGGGAACTTGAGGCCATTAAGTCATACTATACCAATTATCTTTCAAATGATTGCACTAAGATCATATCATTTGAGGCTCTATGGTTCATAATATTTGGTCAAATCACTAATTGTGAATCCACTATGAAATAGAGGATGCCACCTCACCAACTTCGACAAGTTTGGCAAATAAAATTTATATTTGATATTCGTTGGAAAAACTAAAATCGAGTTTTGTTATAAAAATAATAAAGTAGTAAAGAGAAATTGAGAAAATGGCAAACATAATGATATTATTGATTCTTGGAATCATTGTTATAAGTCTTACAAAAGTCTCTATTTATAGGCTTGGAAAGAGACAAAAACTTAATAAGAGTAAATATAATGGGAATCAAGAGACATGGTAACCAAAAGACCTTGTAACCAAAAGACCTTGTAAGAAAATAAAGAGTTCATCTAAGTAAATTATTATATTTATAACACTCCTCCTTTGGATGACTCGCTCTTATATCACGCCTCATTAAAACCTTACTAGGAAAAACCCGTAGAAAAAAAACTAGTGAAGAAAAAAGAGTACATAATATGAGCAATACACAGGTGGTTCTCGCAAGGCACGCCACGTAGTCGGGACTAGCAACAGTAGGCGAATACGGTGAGAAAACTCCCAAAAGTTGCATCTGTGGTCGTAAACTAGAACCGTCGTTGTCGAAGTCACGTGCTTGTCGTCCGTCTACTCGAACCAGACCCGACGAGCTTGTATGAGGAGACATTTTTGGCGAATTTGCCGTCTGTCTCTCTCGTCGTCGTTGACAATCGTCGTTGATATAAGATGAGAATAGGTGAGATGGCCTCAGTGGTTCACTACCTCTACCTGAGCACAAACAAGGGGCGTGGGAAAGAAAGCAAGGGAGAAGAGATGATTAAGTTTAGGTTAGGTTATGTCTAGATTTATTTGATTTATGTCATTTTATTTTGAGAAAAATTCAGCTAGCTAACTAAAAAACTCTTCTCTTTGCATTTTTAAATTTTACAATTAACACTAAAACTTCCAAATTTGTTAGTTTTTTTAAAAAAAAATGATGAGATTACCCTTCTAAATACAACTTTTATTTTCTAGTTTTATTTGTTTATTATTATTATTATAACATAAATCTAAATCTTACTTTCAGCCTAACCTAAATACAAACATCTCACAGCAACCAGCCGCAGGATCAGATTCCCCTCTCTGTCTACAAAATGCTCTGACGGCCTAAAGACATGACGTCGGCGATGGAGTGACGGAGGCTTGACGATGTCGCATAGAAGAGCTTCGCTGGAGCAGCAGAAGTTCCAGTCCGTCATAAGTGCCGGAACAATTCATGAATCTAGAGATCATTTCGGTCAAAATCGTCATAAGTCACCAGAGCTTCAGCCACCCTTCGGCTGAGATGAATCAGAGC
>JAYMTO010000718.1:0-10938 GCA_036898065.1 California macrophylla | reverse complement strand
TCTTATACAAGGGAAAAAATATCTTGAACACCAAGGACTAAAATTTTGACCCCAATTTTTTAAAATTCAAACTCTCATTTAATTTTACAGAACCCTAGAAAATATATCTTCTCAAAATTATCTTACAGAATGATCAAATATTATTTGAACACCAAAGACGTAAACTCCATCCTTAAAAGAAAATATTCGAACTTTCAAATAATTCATTCAGAATCTCAAATAATATAGCTTGGGCACTAAAGAATTAAATTTTGACAATATGACCCATTATACTAACTCCATAGTATTTCAAACTTGAACACAAAGACTTCAGTTTGGAGCCAAAAATTATATGATCTCTTAAATAATTCAGAATGAACCCTACGTAACGTACCTTTAACGCGAAACAATTAAATCTTGTCCTAAAATTTTTTATCCAAACTCTCAAGTAATTAAAGTATAATACAAAATAATGTAGTTTGAATGCCAAATAATTATACGAACTCCCAAATAATCCACCCTCATCCCCCAAATAATTTAGAGAGAAACCCATATTTAGTAGTATGAATGTCAAAGAATTAAATTTTGACTCATTTTAGTTTTATCCAAATTCTCAAGTAATTAAACATAAACTCAAACAATGTACTTTGAATTCCAAATAATTAAATTTTGGTGGCAAAAAGTTATCCTAACTCTCAAATAATTCATACAGTACCCCAAAATTGTAGCTTGAAAGCAAAAGAACTAAATTTTAGTCCCAAAATATCATTTGATCTCTCAAATATTTCTGGTAGAACCCAAAAAATAAGTATACTCTTTAAATTTATGGAGAACAAAATTCAAATTTCGAATTCTTAAATGCATAATTTCTCAAATTGATATAACAAAATACATATACCGATTTTCAAAAATAAAAAACAAACAAATCGGTCAATGAATTTAATTGGATAGAAGTATGATTGATCTCTTAAAGTAAGTACAGGTCCGAAGAATATCTTATCTTAAATCCGCTTTTGACAATAGATATTTTCTGCGCGAGTGTGTGTGTGTGTATATATATATATACGCAGTTGCAGACGTCAATATCACGCTCACTCAGACCCGCCCAGAAAACCCTACCTTGTGCTCTAAAACCTCAGTTTCTTCGTCTTCGCATTGCCGCGATCCAAGTCTCGGGGCGTTTTTGCCCCTCTCGTCTGTCAACCAATTTTCTGCTCTCATTCCAATCAACGTCGGTTACGCAGTCTCCGGCAGCCTCTAATCCGGTGAGTTTTCTTCGTTTAATTTCCTTTTTTCTTTGCTTTCCATACTTTTTTCTCGATAGTAGGTAGGAATTAAATCGAATTCTGATACTGGGTTCCTGTTGTTTTGTATCAATTACTTTGGAATGGAGTTGAAGTACTCGATATCTGATTCTCTGTGATAAGCACTTTAGCGCCTTTTCTAGGTTAACACATTAAATTTGATTCTAGGGTTTTGTTTGGTTTCTCTTCTCTTTCTATTTTCTGACCAAACAAACAATGTCTTCTCTTAATGTATTACCATATATGTAATATATACTGAATTCTCTCAAGTGTATTGAATTTGTTTCTGAAACCTTTCCCCCAGCATGAGTATATATATTAGTGTATTCAAGAGTTTTCTAATTATGACTACAATGTGATACACTTGAGATTAATGAACTTGTTATAGCCCAACAGCTTTTTTACAGAAATGATAATGTCAATAAATGTTCCAGATATCTTTTGTATTGTGTTTTTATATATTATAAAATCAATGTTTTTTGTGTGTGACCTTTCCTGTTAATCTTCATTACTGGTTGAACATTAATGCTGGATTAACATTGTAGTAATTGTGATTTTGGTTATTTCTTACAAGATTTACAGCTTGATGTTTGATCCTCTCACAAAGATTGATATGGAGAGTGTGGTACGCAGACTATGGAATTAAAATTTTCCACTAAAAGAGTTGAAACTGGACAAGGACGTGTCTACCAGTCCTTGATGAAGGACAGTACCACAAGAGGAATTGTTCAGTCTGAGATGGGTCAACCACACAATAGACCAGTACTTTCTTCTGATGGTAAAAAGATGTCTCCTGCTGTCCATCGGCAGTCAATTCCCTCTTTGACTGGTAATAAGCGTGCCCATCCAGGTATGGCTGAGGGTCAACGGGAGAAGAGACAGAAGATTGACACGGTTACGAAGGAGCAGTGTGGCAAGCTTATGAAGCAATTGATGAATCGTAAGGATGGTTGGATCTTTAATGAACCCGTGGATCCTGTGAAGTTAGATCTTCCAGATTACTTCTCGATAATTTCTGAGCCTATGGATTTAGGAACAATAAAAAGTAACCTTGCGAAAAATAAGTATCGGGCCAGTGAAGATTTTGCTGCTGATGTCAGACTGACCTTTGCTAATGCAATGCACTATAACCCTCCTAGTAATAGGGTTCATCAAGCTGCATCAGATCTAAGTAGGAGCTTTGAGGATAAGTGGAAAATTTTAAATGCAAACTGTAATCGTGGAAGTGCAAACGTTGCGGTGAAGCAAATTTCTGGGAGACAAATGAAGGAGCTTCAAGATATGTGTCATAAGGCGCCTCCACTCTTAAAAACCAAGAGGTCTGAAGAGAAGGTATGGCTTACTTCTAAATCTGCTGAACTAAGTTATGATAATTTACTATTTGGCTCAATCATGAAGTTTTAGTTGAATTTTTCCAGGCCAGGCCAGGCCAGTTTAGTTTTGTGATGAATGTCTTAGATTACCATTCAATACTTTAACCCAGCTATAAGTTTTTGTTCGTTCTTTTCTGAGTTTGCTTTATTCTCAGGTGGAGCTTGCTAAACCAGCAAACTGTATGAGCAACATGCTGAGCAAAAGCATTTGCAAAGGTATGAATTAGCAGACTGTGTTTTCTGCTTTATTGCTCTTTCTGGATCTAACTTGCAATCCATCTATAGGCACTGATAGTTGTAGTAGCCTTGCCGGTTGCTCCATCAGTGCCAAGCCACATTTGAACCAGGTCACCTGCAAAAGTGGTAAATGTGGCAGCACAAAAGGCAGAAGCAGCATCTCAAGGGATTCAACTCATGCAACATTAAGTGGTTAGTTGTTATCTTATGTTTCCTCTGTTTCGTGTATTTAGTAGTGTAACGACTTCTACAACCGCAAGTCAGTGGTTAGTTGTCTTCATTTGTTCACTCTATTTCATGTATCTAATAGTAATGAACTTCATGTTTTCTTTTGGTTTAGATATATCTTCTGATAGATCTATGGTTGGAGGTAGTCGTGCAAGTTCTATGGATGCTTTGAAACAGGTAGATTTGTGCATTATTTCCATTAATTTGAGTTAAGTCAATATTATTTGCTATGGAGTTTGTTGAAACTTTGTGTTCAATTACAGGAGTGCCAGATTAAATCTTTGTCAGTGTCGCAAACGAGCAAATCAGATCAGGATTCTGATGGTAGTAACTTTTCTCACACAGCTAATCAATATTCTTTATAATATTACTTGATGATCTGACTGTTATTGTGTTAAATCATCTTAAGGAGCTGTAAGTTCCTTGGATGACGGAAACTTGTGCCACAGTTCATCGCTGACTATTCCTGCAAACAGTACTTCTTTAGGAGGTTAGCATTTCTATCTATGATATCTGTTTTATTTACTTATATAACTTGGCAGTGCAAATTTTGTGTATGACCAGCCTATTTTGTCCCTTCTCTCTAACATTTAAATTTGATTTAGGATGGAACACTCCAATTTTTGATGTACAATTGTCACCAAAGAAGGCTCTCCGTGCTGCAAAGCTGAAGAGTCGCTTTGCTGATACCATCTTGAAGGCACAACAGAAGACTCTACTCGATCATGTAATAATTTCTTTCATGTTGTATAAATATCTTTAAATATGTGGATTAAAGTTTTGGTGGGACCTTACCAAGTTCTCCTTATATGTGTTTCTCTACTTCAATAATATAGGGCGAAAAAGTTGATTTAGCAAAGCTCCAGGAGGAAAAGGAAAAATTGGAAAGAAGGCAGCGTGAAGGTGATCCAAACATTTTTTTTCTTGTCTATGAAGAAGAAAATAGATGTTCTATACATATTTTTATTCGTTGCAGAGAAGAAATATAAACCATTATCCGGCAAGTTATTTCCCTCTAGGCTATCAATCCATATGCAGTCCATGTATTTATTATGTAAATTTGTTATGGTAGTTGTTTAGAATAGTAAAAAGCTGCAATCCATGTTAGGCAGGCAGAATGGAATTACATGGGCTTCAGTGTTGTCAAAACTTTAAAAAGTTATGCTAGATAAATTGAAGTTTGTAATAGCATTGATGCAGAAGTCCTTAACTGGGATTGTCTTGAAGTTTTTGTGGAATTGGGATGTACTCTACCTAAACGAAGGCATAACACTTGCATTTTCTTGCATTCTGGACGAATGATCCTTACATAAACTTTTAGCACCTATCTACCTACTGGATTATTTATTTATTCCTGTGCCTTGCAGAGAGAGCCACAGTTGAAGCCAAAGTTAAAGCTGCTATGGCTGCCAAACATCTGAGAACAGAGACTGAGTTGAAAAGGCAGCGGGAGAGAGCAAGAGAAGCTGCCAGGATTGCAGTTGAAAAGGTAATCTTCTTTTTTGGGGTTCTGCCATTTGGAATAATTGGTAAGCTTTGTGCTTGATGAGATCGGATACTAACCAATGCTATCATCACCCATTCAGGTGGTGAAAACTGTAGAACTTGAAGAGAATGTGAAGATTGTAAAAGAACTCGAGGTGCTTGGTTGTTCCTTATATGCTACTTCCCTTCACAGCCACGGAAGATCTCAAGTGGCATGTGGACAATCCAAGAGTGCTATTATAAGGAGCTCACTAGAGAAGCTTGGGTTATTTATTAAACGGGAGTACATGATAGGAGAGGATATGGAGGAGGATGACTATAACAACAGACTCGATCAAGCAATAGAGGAAGGAGAGATATTTTCTTGATATAAATTTTGGTTATATACTTCCAAGTAGGTCTTTTAATTGTTTATAACTCCTAATAGGAGGAAAAGTATATATAGCATCTGTAAAACAGCTCATTGTAAGGGGATTATTATACCCAACTCTACCACAAATTTTGTAGGAAAGGATGTATATAAAAATATTATTCTAATCTTTCTGGTTCACTCTAGTTTAAGCATTCTGTTGTCTATTATTTTTCCATTTTGTTCGTTTGTGATAAAGAAAGGCTTCATAGTGTGATATTTAGCCTTTAATAACCTTATAGCAACAACAGAAAGGGTGAAAATCTTGTTACACAAAAAAAGTAAAATGGTGAAAATCTCAACATGGTTCCATAGTGCGATGATAACAATTTGCAATTGTTCAACTCTAATGTTTTTCATTTGGATCCGAGAGAAAAGAACTCTTCCAGATAAGAGTAAAACTAATACAGCATGTCCAACTAAAACCATTACAGCAGATAACTGCCAACAGAGAATCCTAAAAATGTCTACTCTAGCCTGCTGCATCATCATCTCGAGGACATCTTGCATAGACTTGGCGTGCACTGGCTGAATTGATGCTTGAAACAGCTCAAATCGTGTACCTGTTCTTGGCATTTCTGTCGAGCTTCTTTGCATCTTCCTGAAACTCACAATATGTGATAAAATAAGCCAAATAATCACAGAATAAATATGCTAGGGAAAGGCATGTATAATTTACAAATCAAATGCAAATTTCTTACATGGACTATGAACCCAATGGAATCATTGTAATCAAGGAACTCTTTCCATTGCTTACCAATGCTTATCTGTCAAAATCATACATACTTTAAATTCTCTATTTGTACAAATACTGGTAATAAATTTATATGCTACTTTATTTTGGAGTTTTGCATTCAGAACTCCAAACCAATGAGGTAATATAGTGAGATAACAACAGGTGGCAGGATGCAATTCAGCACTAAAGTCTCACAAGATTCATCAATGAAAACATCAAACTTTACATGAACTGATACGTCCTGCTAATTTGCCAAGTTATTTTATCAGAAGAATGCAATGTTGACTGAGCAACTCCTGTAACCTTGAGATAACAAGTTGTTCCTTTTCTGTAATGGAAAAAAATAATATGGAAGACTCATTCTAATTAAGCACATAAGTCAGAACAAAAGACAAATTACTAAAATTCAATTATATATTTAGACATTTCAAAAAAAATTATATACTTATATATCTAACGGGAAAAGAAAAAGGCAATTGAGATGGGTCATCCTAAAACAACTTTTTTTGAGTCAATATCGTAGAAAGCATTACAATTCATACAACCACAATACAATTACTATTCCATTACTATAACCTATGTTTCTTTTTCCCTCTGTCGTTGGCAAAGAAAAAACAGAAAATTAATAGGACCCATCACAGTTCAATAGTTTAGAAGTAAAGTTTAACATAGGTTAACCACAAAAGCAAAGAAGTTATGCATACATCTTTCGCAACAGCATAAGAAAAAAAGTGAAGCACTATTTTAGTTCTGCTTTAAATTAACACATTTACACATAATGCAAATAAAAACAGTGTGTGCATGTTAATGTCCTTCTGTATGGTGCATTCATTTGCTCATGTAGGTTACCTGTGCAGCTTCATTCAGAGCATTCTTAGTCCAAATAGATATCTTTTCCTGCCTTGCTCTGACATTAACTACCGCTCCACAAATTTCATCTCCATGATCAAACTGTTCTCCGATCATGGCCAGCAGCTAAAACCCATATATTATGAAAATTAGAGGCCACATAAAATAGTATGAAGGGTTGAATTCTACAATAAATGTCAAAAACATACTGTATACAGCCAACAGGTATCAGATTTCCCTTTAGAAAAACTCACAGTCCACTTCCCTCCATTAGAGCAAATGGGGTCCTCCCATTTTGGCTCAATTTTATTTTTGAAACAATGGAAATCAGCTCCAACAGCCAACTTGCTTGGATGATGTATGTTGTTGTAAATGCTGAATACAGACAAAACATTATCAAAGAACAATATGTCAGGCACTCCAAATAATTGTAACTCGTATAGGAAAGCCAAAAAAACAATGTAACATTTGATCAGCAAATATGACAAGTGGTATTTATGCCTACTCGTTTTTCTCCAAAATAGAAGGCCCAGTACATAAAATGCAATTCACAGACTTGAATTCATAGGGTTGGGTCAAATTTCAGATCATGGGTTTATATGATCAAATGGGCTAATGTGACATGGCAGCTTAGGAACCTGGGGTATATTTATCATTTAGTTTGTTTCAAAATTATTGTGCAATCTAGGCTTATCCTGTTTTTGTTTCCAAATTGATTTGAAGTCCAATCAGTTTGGGTCATTCCTATTGTTTTGGGTATTATGATTTTTTATTCTATTTATATCAATCGCACTCTATGTACTCATTTGCTATTGAAGGATACAGCCATACATGTCTTATAGAGTTATAAGGATCCATGTATTCACCAGAATATCAAAAGATATCAAGAATCAAATTATATTTTCACAGTAGGTGTCAAGTACTAGAAGATAAAGAAACACCGTAAACCAAATGAACACCAGGATGCAATTTTCTATTGGAATCATATCAAAATCCTAAACTCTTTTTTTATTCAAAGATATAACCTCAAACACTACAATAACATTGAATAAAGGTTCCAATTCATAAGAGAAATTTAAGAAACAACTGAAAACAAAAAGGTCCTTCGTCATGAAAAATTGAAAGCATCAACATTAGGAAAACTAAGTGCAGCTCGAGAAACCTAATTCTTCATCATGCGGTTCTTTCTGAGTTGAATAGCAAAATTAACAAACAAAGATCCAAGATTGAGCCAGAGATCTATTCATTTTCTTGAAACAACGGTCAGGAACAAACAGCAATAAACAAAGAACAGATCAAGAGTACAATTTTCATCCAGCTTCTTAGCAACCAAACACAAGTTCCCCAGGAAGTGGAAACGAAACTAACCTCCAAAACTCTTCAACTGTGGAGAAGGTGTAGATCGGGCGAATGGAGCTCCCCCAAGCGGCCTGCTTGGACTTGGCGGAGGGATTGTCGAACCAGAAGGTCCATGAGTGCTCCAGCGGATGAGACTGCACCGACGCCTGTAGCTTCCCTGCAGCCGAGTCCTCGTCTCCAACGATCTCTCCTTCCTCGGGCTCCTCGTTCTCGTTTCCCTGAGACCTAGGGTTAGGGTTGTTGGTCTGTTCCTCAGCCGACGATTTCTGCGTTTCCTCCACCACCATTTTCTCGGCTAATGAGTCAAAGGGGATGAACTGTATCGGGTTTGGTACGATATATAAACGATTATTAATGGGTCGGACCCAGTATTAAAAACTATTGGGCCTAATTCACAGCCCATACTAACAAGATAGTTCCATGGCCCATGCTAAAAATTTATCGAAAGAAAATGATCATTATTATATTTAAGAACCATATATTATTACAAATATATATAAATCACAGTCATCTACTACAGCACAATCTTCCATCAACCATAAACTATGCATATATCAATAATGACATTTAAAACGGCATAATTTTGATTATTTGTCAGAAATCAAAATGATGTCATTTTAATTAGCAACCACACATATTTTAATATCATCTTATTTTATTTTTCACGCATATAATGTGATATTTAAATCGGTCCAGCATTGTCTTGTTCATTATTCTTGATCTTCATATTCTCCAAAAACCATTTGCCGTTGAGTTTACGGGAGAAGAAACCTTTAACGTACTCTTCAATCCCTATCCTCTTGAACAATGGTGGATTGTTAGGGTTTATCAGATTCTTGGACGGCCCGATCTCTGTTTCGAATTTTGGATGGAAGAACATAGCTATGGAGATCCTTTCTTTCTCTGAGTTTACCCTTACCTTGTGTTCCACGCTACTATAAATCCCATTGCTCAGTATCTGCACCATTCAATGTAAAATATAACTATTATGTGCACAAAAATATCAATATCAATATAAATGGAATCGAATGTAAACTAATACCCTGAAGAATATCTCCTACGTTCACAACAAAGGCATTAGGGAGGAATTTGAGAGGGATCCATTTTCCATCTTTCTTAACTTGCAGTCCGTCAACGCCGTTGACCTGATACAGAATGGTGATCCCAGAGGCGTCGGAGTGCGCCGTCATCCCCACCACCCGGTCCGGCTCCGGACACGGCGGATAATATGTCATTCTCACCGCTTGCATCCCATTCTCGAACAAGTCATCCACCTCTCCCTTGTCCATCTTCACAGACCTTCCCAATAGCTCTAGCACCCTCATCGCCACCCTTTGCACCTCCCATATATACTCCTCCAAACTATCTCTGCGTATACGTACTGTAATCATGTGTTTGAATTTTGAATAAATTATACACATAAAATTTGTAATGAGAGAGGACCTGAGGGGTAGAGGGAGGAGAGGGAGAAGGTGTGGCTTTCTCCTATGAATAGGATTGGTCACCATATAAAACCTATCTCCCCAATCCATTTTCTCATCATCATCTGAACCTGCACTTCTATTTCCATATCCTTCAACTATACCTGGCCTTACCGCATATTTCATCTTCTCATCCATTGGAAGCTTGAAGAACTCTCCTATCTCATACCTCAACTTCTCCATCACTCTACACCTCACTCCATGCTTCACCACCTTCATGTTCCCAAAAGTCAAACACATGCACTTATGTAATAACATGCTTTTCAAATTAAATTATTCAAACACTTATTTTAGAACCTATACTATTTAGTTATGTGTTATGTTCGTGAAAACCTGAAAAAAACCCCATTGCTTGCAAGAGTTGTACAATTTTTCTAGCTCTTCCTCGTCGGTCGGGCCATCTCCGGGAAGGATCTTTTCCATGTGAATACTAGGAAGTGGTTCATGATGATCTTCGTGGCCGAAAATAGCCGGAGGAAGCTCTTCATCTTCACGGATGTAGCATTGTGGGACTCCAACAATGGCCTCTCTTTGAGCCAGCTCTTGAGTGCTCACTATTGCACGTTGAGATTGCTCGGATCCTGTTGGTTCCATTTCTTGGCAAGTTTGTAAGTTTATTCTAACATGGTCCACATGGTTTATACAGCTAAAGATGAAGAAAATTTAAGATGATGTATCTGCTTACGTATTAAAATTAAATTAAATATTTTTATAACAAATTTAAAATATCGATGAAATGACCCGGTCTTTATATCTCACACTTATCTATTCAAACTTAAACATATATATCTAAAATATAAATCACATTCAACAATTATTTCATAAGCATGATTTTAAAATAATTTTCTCATTTCTCACTCCATGTATATGTCCATTGTTTTTTTGTTATTCAAAACACACGATATGAGATCATGGTACACATGAATTGTTCTTCAAGATCCCAACATGATTCTGTTAATAACGCATTAATCAATTGAAAATATCCATGATGGTATTGTTTGCTTGATGTTATAACTACATATCTATCTGTACTACGTTGCCTTGTTGTCGAGCTATTGGGATATATAACTTCTCTAGTCATTACTTCATATCGATTAATTTTGATCAAACAATTTTCTAAACATGTTAACTAGTATGCTCTATGTTGTAATTTTCTTAACTTGGATTAATTTTTTATTGGCTGAGTTGATGATGCAGGTCATTTTCATCATATACTACATTTTCAAAAGTATATGATAAACAGATAAAAACGTGCGAAAAAACAGATATTTTTCTCAAATAAGGTTGGAAAAGTGTAGTGGTTCACTAACGTGTAATAGTATAGTTTGCCATTTAGAATATAATCCACGTTTTCTTGAAAGATACAAGCCAGCTAGCAAACTAATTGGTTAGTGAGATATGACTTCGTAACGTAATTATTTAAAGAGATAATGTCACGTGGCTATATTTAATTTTATATTATTTTAAATAATATATTTTTAAAAATTTTATGATCTTT
>JAYMTO010000717.1:0-10938 GCA_036898065.1 California macrophylla | reverse complement strand
ACGTGGTCGTGGGTTCGATTCCCACAGACGGCGTAAAATTTTAAATTATTAATGCTCTTCCTCTCTTTTTTCTTCAAAAAGTGTTTAATTTTGTTGTTTTGTTTTAAATATTAAAATAATAAAAACAAAAATGTGACGGTGACTCGTCTCAGAAGAGATGTTCAGAAAAGGGAAATTCGAGTCTGAGCAAAAAGGCACAATCGTTTTATGGCAGACGAAGAGTTCATCTTCTTCAACTGCTCCACGGCCTTTCTCTTCCATGGCCTCTCGCTCCTCCTCCGCCTGATCGATCGATATTCGACCTAAACCAAACTCTGTGCGCCAGGAGAGCCAGCGAGAGAGAGGTATATACATATATATAGTGTTCGTGTTCCTACGCGATTGGGGAGGATGGGGAAGTTGCCATTCTCCATTCGCCGGAGCATCCTGCGCCGCCGCGCGAAGAAGCAGCAGGCGGAGCAGCCGCTGACTCCTCCTCCTCCCCCACCGCCGATGCTGGCCGATTCCGCATCGCCTCCTCAAGGGAGCAGCAACGCAGTCGCTGTGGTTTCGGGGGTGGGGAAGGCGAAGAAGAAGGCTGTGGGTTCGAGGCTGTGGATGAGATTCGACAGGACGGGGCAGTCGGAGCTGGTGGAGTGTGATAAGGGCGCCATCATCAGGAGGGTCTCGATTCCTGCTAGAGATTTGAGGATCCTCGGTCCTGTCTTCTCTCAGACTTCTAATATTCTCGGTATCTCTCTCTATCTGTTCTCTTCCTCTTTTTTTGTATGCTAATACCCAGATTGAACTCATCATCAAAATTCATGATTGTTGAACAATTTGAGACTTTGAATACTGGATCCAAACCATCTGCAATTGAAATTGGGTAGGGTGATCATAACTGGCACAGTGAGCAGTGAATACTTTGTGTGAATTTTGACTTCCACACCTCACACAATGAAAATGATATGGGTGATATCTAACATGTTTTTCTCTTTTTATATTTAAATGGAGCAGCATCTCTGTTGCTGATAAGTCCTATAAATATTGGCACTTTTTGGCTGAATTCATCCTGTTCATTTGTAGTTTGTGTTTCTCTTGGATTTAGATGACTTCCAGAATCTTTCTCTTGGATTTAGATGATTTGTGGTATGCTTAATTAGTACAGGTGTGTTTGTAAAGTAGTCCTCTGATGTTTCTGTTCATAATTTTGTCGTTGTAAGGATGAGCTGTTTCATTTTGTAATTTATTATTGGGAAATGTGGTCTGTCTGACAGGCCTAACTTTCTACCTGATGTGCACTCTATAATCTTTTTCTTCCGTGGATCATATTCGGATGTTCTATCTGATTTCGTGATTTCGTTGACATGGAGAATCCATAAATCAAATGTTCAATGTAAATGTAAATATCATGACATTGTTTCTTCTATTTGTTCATTGTTTGATAGGCTTGACTGTCTTCCACATCTGCCTCTCTTTGATGATGTTTTATATGTCACATTGATGCCATTCTAACATGTTTTTGTATAATGGTATGAAGAAAAATGATACATTTCTAATATATTCTTTCAGCCAGAGAGAAAGCCATGGTTGTCAATTTAGAGTTTATAAAGGCCATAGTCACAGCTGAAGAAGTTTTGCTGCTTGACCCTCTTCGCCAAGAGGTGCTTCCATTTGTGGATCAGTTGAGGCAACAACTTCCTCATAAGAACTCGTTTAAGACACATGAAGGTGGTCATGCAGATATGGAAGATGGTGATATGCAAGTTTCAACCGGTGGGCAATGGTTACCTGTTCCAGAAGCTGTTGAAGGCTTGCAGTGTGAACTTCCATTTGAGTTTCAGGTTCTTGAGATTGCATTTGAGGTTGTTTGCACATATTTGGACTCAAAAGTGGCAGATCTTGAGAGAGAGGCTTACCCTGTACTAGAAGAACTGGCCTTGAATGTTAGCACCAAGAATCTTGAAAGTGTGCGGAGTTTGAAAAGCAATTTGACCCGTCTTCTTGCACGTGTACAAAAGGTATGAGTGATGGATACTCTTTTTACTGTCTTATAGGAAAGGTAGATTTTGTTTTGTTTTGTTATCGTCTTATCGCACTCGGGAAAAGTAGGTCCAAATCATAAAGTAACAGAATAGCAAGAGATAGGACTACACTACAATGAAAATTTGAAATTAATTAACTTTTATAACATTTCAAACAATGTCAAACTATTTTATAGATAGGTTTTGTTTTAATAATTTTGTATGATTAATGTTGCAAGCTGGAGTCATCCTTCTATGTTTGATGAAGAGTAGATATATTTATGATGCCAGGTGAGGGATGAAATTGAGCATCTCTTAGATGACAATGAAGATATGGCACAACTGTACTTAACAAGGAAATGGAATCAGAATCAGCAAAATGAGGCTTTGTTGGGAGCTGTGGCTTCAAATGCTATTGCCACTCCTACCCAGCTCCATCGATTTGGTTCAAACAGGAGCATGAGTATTGCGACAAACAATGTTTTGGATGGTGATGATGATGTCGAGGATTTGGAGATGTTGCTTGAGGCTTACTTCATGCAGTTGGATGGAACTCGTAACAAGATACTATCTGTGAGTAGCTTCCTGACTATTGAATGTGCACATCTTATGACTCTCCTAAAGTTCAATCTGCTATTACTTTTATGTGATGTGTTTCTGAACTAACATGCACATGCTTTATTTAAATTTATCCTGTTATACACTAATGCATGCACAATCTTAATTGGAGAAGAATTATTGCTTAACCAATCAAAGGGCTGATCTCTTAAAGAACACATTTATCACTTATTGACAGTCTCTTCAATTGTCACTTATTGATAGACTCTTCAATTATCATTTATTGATACTATGCAGTTTGTTTTGAATTATTCTGCTTCATGGAAGATTGTGGTTGATTGCATTTGGTATAAGTTGTGAAGAGAACGTATAAAGGTTGAGAGTGTCCAGGTTATGATTGTCTCGGACTTAAGTGCTTTCAAAACCTATTCTGAAATGATAATAAAAGTATAAATTTGGAAGTCACCTCTTTCTGGGTAGTCGTAGACTCTAAATATTGTTGACATCTCTATCAAATATCCTTGTCATGATATTTTTGAAAAGCATACACTTGAAAAATATCCTCAAATTAGACACTGCACTTTAACAAGGTGAAACTTAATTTTATTATAGTTTTTCCCCAGACGAACAAGCCTTACGATTTGAGCATGGTTGTGGAGATCGCCTCATATTCTTGAATCTTTCTTACTATGTTTCTTTGCTTCTATTCATATCTTTTAACTTCGGTTTTGAATTCTTATTGTATTTGCAGGTCCGAGAGTATATTGATGACACAGAAGATTATGTGAACATCCAACTTGACAACCAACGTAACGAACTTATTCAACTTCAGTTGACATTAACCATCGCATCATTTGCAATAGCAGTTGAAACCTTGTTAGCAGGGCTGTTCGGGATGAACATCCCATGTCAACTCTACGAGACAGACGGGATATTTGGCTTGTTTGTTGGCATCATGACAGCCGCATGCGTTTTGCTCTTCCTGGTTGTTTTAGGATACGCAAGATGGAAGAAGTTGCTGGGATCATAGGTGAATCTTATTAGCTGTTGTAGCCGTGTTTAATATTTTTGAGTATTGATCGTTTTAGCCTATTTGTGAAACTCTTGTAGGAAGTGCAGATAAGAATAAAAACGTTAGGTATTATTTCGAGAATAACAGAAAGTCTCATGATTCTCGTTGTAATTACAGAAGGTCTAAAGTAAATTTACAGCATTTACATGTCTTCTTACAAGTTGAATAGAAACTTTGGATTCGTTTGTTGTTGGTCATTAGTTTAGTGTTCTACAGAAGGATAAACCATGTGATCTCTGTCGATCTGTCGGACCATGTGAATTATTATGTTGCTCAATATTAATGGTTCAGAAAATTTATATATCTTCTCTACTTGTACTTTTACAGGAACACAAACTCTCTTTTTTTCTGTACTTTAGCTGTTCCATTATTGTTTTTGAAACCATTCATTGATGGTGCTCTTGTTGTGTTATTTGATGATGTAAATGACATATTTACTATACCAGAAACAGTACTAATGTTGTTCAGTTGTTTATAATTTTATTCAGTTTGAAATATTAGAATTAATAACATTGTCATCGTGAAAATAGAAAATGAACATTTTGGTGGGTTAGGCTATGGACATGAATGCACAGTTCATGTGTAGAGTTGGCTGTCTTTTTCCCTTTTATTTTGTTTTCTTATTATTATTGCTAATCGTTGTCAGCAACCTAAACTCTGCACTTTACGTGAGATTAACTCACTGGTCAACGGTTAGGACTGAGAAAAGGTCTAATTACTCTTTGGTCAACCCTTCATTTCATTAAACAAAGTTAATAGTAAATGGCTACAAACAGATGATACATACTAAGAAAATCACGATAGATGATAATTAGTAAAATACAAATAATCTAACGATAATCGAATGTGTTATAAATTATTTCCATAATAATCATTTATAGTATGAATTATTCACTCAACAATTGTAATATATATTATTCATGTTACATTTATAATACAAAATAGACTTAAAAGAGATTTCCGTATAAATATGTATGGTGAAAACTATAATATCTCAATTAGAGTAATAATAATTATACTTTTCTTTCTCATTCCTTTTCTAAACAGAAGCACTAGAAAAGTTGTCAGACTCTTTTTTCATTCTTTCGACATAACTTTCAAGACATAAGATTATAATATACAAATTGTTGGTATATATTATCCACAAAACTCGATCATCCCAAATAATATATTTTAGTATTTATGGACAATTTATAAAGAATGTATTTGTATCTAACGGTGACTTTCGAGACTAGGATGTAAAACGGTAATTATTTTGGGTAAGAAGTGGAAGAAATAGAAAGCTTGAATAAATAATAAAAAGGTACGTTTACTTTTATTAATTTGCAATCAAGTCCCTTTCCTTCCATATTCAACCCCAGCCAGAGCCAGCGAGGACGGGACCAGATTTCAACGAGAAGAGAGAGAGAGAGCTTCAAAGGAGGAAACCAAACCCTAGGGAGAGGACACACAGAACTGAGCTCCAATTCCCACCTCCTCACCTCTATTCGCGCATTGCATTTCGAGGATCTCCATTTTCAATCTCATTCGCAGAGGTAGGCTTTTCATTTCTGTTAACGAGAACGAATCTGATTTTTTTTTCTCTTTCCCGTTGGGTCCCGAAATCGGGTTTGGTTTATGGGTTTTGTCGTCCTTGTTGAGTGTGTCGTTGGTTCTTAGAAAAGGTCTGTGCTTGTTTCCAATCTGTGAGAGAAATTGTATGTACAGAACCATGTTGTCGTGCTCCATATAATTATGCCCAATTGTGTTTTTCTGACAGTTACTGGTAGTGCTCGAGCTATGGCCAATTCAAGGGGATCGTCGAACACCAGAACCTTGTTCGCCGGAAAGCATGCTCTGCTTCCCCCCAAAAGTCCGTTTCC
Source organism: California macrophylla (assembly GCA_036898065.1). Lineage (NCBI taxonomy): Eukaryota > Viridiplantae > Streptophyta > Magnoliopsida > Geraniales > Geraniaceae > California > California macrophylla. Next base: position 5,443 of record JAYMTO010000717.1, on the reverse strand, counting down.
GAGCATATCTCCGGCGTATGTTGATTATTTCCCAACTCTCCCAGTTGGGTCCAAAGCTGTCCAGAAGCCTAGAGAGGGGAATGCGACCCACCAACGCACTTCCTCCGAGAGCTTCCTCATGGAGGAGCAACCCTCTTGGCTTGATGATCTTCTTAATGAACCGGAGACGCCTGTGCGCCGTGGAGGTCATCGGAGATCATCGAGTGACTCGTTTGCATATGTAGATGCAATGAATGCTTCCACCATGGAGTATTCAACTCAGGATGACTACAAGAACAGGAACATTTCTTGGTCTCGAGAATTTGATCACTCCAGAGATGCTCGACGAGGTAGGCCGTGGGATTCATCTATGAATGCTGTGAATCGTCCAAGCAGCATACCTTCTGCTAGGGATAATATGAATGCTCGAAACACAGGATCACCAGCAGCTCAGCAGGAGGCAGATGGGGTTCCGTCTACAGCCAGCGAAAAGCAGGACTTCAGTGAATATGAATCCAATTCGCTTGATGCAAAAGCTTTTTCTGAGAAAAAAGATGGTTCTCATGCTAAGTTGTCTACATCTGACACTGATACAAAACGTGCTAAGCAGTATGTTATTGATTCTATTCTCTTCCGCTTCCTATAGTAATTTATGCACTTCATATCTTGGTTGTGATACCGTGCAACTTTTTGTGTACATTTTGGCATTATGATTATCTGTTTCACTGCAAATCTATTGCTTTTGGCACATTGATCTTTTGAATAAAATTAGCTTCTACTGATACGATTTAGATTACTGACATGCTTTTTGCAGAGAGGTTGGTTATTTAATTAATTGTCTTGCTTGTGACATTGGTAAATAGTTTTGATATCTAGAGATGTTCACTATTTTTGTCAATTTGTTATTTGGATTATGACCTAGCAAGTGGAACATAAAATGAGTATGGTTTGTTTATACTCAATTGCAAAACTTCTAATCTTGTCATTTATGATCTTTAGTAGACCTTACTAGGTTTCTGACCAGCAACTAGGTTGTAACAAGTAGGAACAGGCTATAGGTTTCAGTACTTGTTTAGTGGAGGAATTTTCTGGAGCCCAATCAATTCTTTAGTTGGAATGAATAATTTGTTCAAGACGTATGGGCTCTGTTACTGTTAGATATTTGTTGTGCTAATCATAGTTCCCCCATAGTTTCTATATGGGACATACAGATGATGGCATTATTCATTAAATGTGTATACATAAAAAAAGGCTACCTAATCCTGGAGATTCGTACTATATTTGATGAATTTGAAAATGCATCTGATGCAGGCAATTTGCTCAACGGTCACGGGTGCGGAAGCTTCAATACATCGCTGAACTGGAAAGAAATGTACAAGCTTTACAGGTAAGGGTGAAAGAAATTATAATTATAATTGTGTTTTCAATTACTAAGAGTGAAATATACTTTAAGAAAAATGTTCTGGTGTTAAATTTGTACTTGTTCAAACAGGCAGAAGGATCTGAAGTTTCAGCCGAGCTTGAATTTGTCAACCAGCGGAATCTTATTCTGAGTATGGAGAACAAAGCCCTGAAGCAACGTTTAGAAAATGTTGCCCAGGAGAAGATCATTAAATACTGTATGTTTCTTTTCCTTCAATAGTTAAGAGTTTGATGGTGCATTTTTCTTTCTGCTTATATTTGCTTCAGCACCTAAATTGGTCAGTTTAATAGCAAGGAGCTGAACTAGAAAGAGTGTATTAGATTGGAATTGGATGAATATTTTAAAATTCCATACTAGCTCACCCTATATTTTCTGTAGAATTGGTACATGCAGTTCTAGTGAGAAGGTCAATGTTGAAATGGCTTAGATGCAGAATTATGGGAACTTGATTCAAGGATGGTGATTTTATTTGACATGGTTTTTATAGGATTGCCCTTTGTCCGTTGAACATCAAGAACCCCCTTAAAGTCTCAAACTTTCTCGAACAAAACGTTCATATATGAGGGAATTTTTTCCTAGGTTGTGCTTGTGCCACAATTGTTTGCTCTTAAAATATATTTTTAAGTGGTTTGGTACAGCTAAAAACATGGTTTGAGAAATGATTTCCTGAGTGCTCACTGCTGAAATTATAATGATAGATCTTAAGACTGATCCATAAGTTGATTGCTAAAAATATATTGATTTTATATACTTCTCTCAATGTTGTGAGGAAACCGAATATATGCCACTGTTTTCAGTGGAACAGGAGGTATTGGAGAGAGAACTTGGAAGGCTACGAGCCATGTATCAGCAGCAACAGCAGCCACAACCCCAACAGCCACCTTCTAGCCATCGACGAAGTAGCAGCAGAGACCTGGATTCCCAATTCACAAACCTTTCCTTGAAACACAAGGATGCAAATTCTGGTTGTGACCCTGTGAGTGGTCCACTCCGCATTTAGACTGATGATACAGCTGGATATGTGCAATGTTCGTCTTATGCCTCCTTGGTGGCAGATGCTTCTGTGACCATATTCTTTGTTTCTCATGTTCTGCGCGATAATGCCAAGCTCTTCCAGTTCTTATGTGCATTTTCCCTTTAATATCTTGTGCACCTGGTGAGATCATTACCCGAAAATCATGTTTCGGGCAGGATTGACTCACCGGAGGTGGTAAATTAAATTAGACTTGAGTTCCACTCTTGTAATTCTAGCAATGGGTTGATTCCCTATTTATTTGCTACTTTTCACCCCAATTGAAAGTCCCTCACATGGAATTCAAACTTTCAATGCTTTGTAGTGAGAAACTGAGGACATTAAGATCTGTAAAATGTGTTGAATGTAATATATTATATTATATTATATTATATTCATGAATTGAATAAGTTATATTGTTCTTCAGTTCTTGTTGATCATGTTTAATTCATTTAACTTTTTATCACTTGGTTATGTTCAGAAGTTCAATACCATGTTCATGAATGCTATCTCTAAAGTGTGTTTGAACATAGTATTTCACACTCCTGTCAAAATGAGTGCTTCTGATATCAAATATAAAACATAAAAACTTTGAATATTGAATATGAATGAAAAACATTGATAGATAACACAAATGTCATACAAAGTAACATGAAAGTTTGGAGCTGCTACTAGTTAATAGTTATGCGTGCCTTCCCGTTTTGAATTGTCCTTCACAAAACGTTCCCACTTTCTATGATCAAGGATGCTCAGGTCATCAAGCTCGGCAATGCAAACCAGGTACTGAGCTAGCTTCACAAGCTCGTTGTCTCTCTGCTGGTCCGCACGAGCTTTCCTGAATTGCTTGATGATCAAGCCATTTTGTGGGTTCATAACGTAATTACTTTGCTCATCATCCAACATTATAGTGTTTTTGGAGCTGTAGTACTGCAAAATTAGCAAAAAACAGAATCGTCAACTTAATAGAGACGACCTAGAGTGTCACTACAAGTCTGCAATTACCCTGCATACTGCACAAACCAATTTCATATGAAATACCTCAGGAAATTGAGCCCATATCAAGCCAAGTGGCTTGCAATCGAAGATTCCCCGGGAATTTGATTTAATAGGGATCATCGCAAAATCATCTAGGAGAGCAGTGATCTTGTAGTTGGGATTGTCTAGAACACCTAGCTCCCCCATTTTCAATTCAACCCACTTCATGCTGCAAGGAAACAAATTCAACTGATATACAACGGGATTTTCAGGTGTCAAATCCTTTTAATGAAACGTGTTTAAAGCCACAGATATGCTAAATTAGTATATTTCAAAAATAGATTATGAAGATCTCAAGCAGTTTGTTTACTTGTTATGTGGCCCTTGAATCAAATAAGGAACAGAGTTCATAAAACAAACCCCTAAAGTACCATCTGTTGAGAATGATCAAGTATTGTTGTTGCTGTTTGACACTGAAGGCAGGGCAAAAACTAAAAAGGCTCAAACGTCACTTCAGTTTGTTCTTTGCTACCTTAATTGTGAGCTTGTTGAGGCCTAAAGACATGGCAATTTGTACTAACGGCAATATAAGCGACACAATAATTGGCAAGACATCTAATCTTATCCTTCACAAGAACGAAATAATCAGACTCTTTGCCTTACTCGATGACATTATACTGAACATACTTTTTTCTTCTTCTCAGGAGCTGGAACTGTAAGAATCTAACCTGGTTGCAGACCATATCATGATATCATACGCTGCATATGCAGCTGTAAGGAATTCATGCAAATCTACACGCACAATTTAATTTCAAATGATTAATAGAAAACATACAAAAACAGATATGTAAAGACCCGCCACACAAAAGTCACTTACAAGCTGAAGTGGGTTCTCGGCTGTGGATCGGTGATCAAACAGAGTATAATCTATATCCAGAACCAGCAGTTTCTTTCCTTCACGGCATGGATTCCAAAACTCTACCAACATTATAGGATTGTTGCATTTTGTTTTCCTAAATAGAGCCTTTTTCATGTGTTGTCTCTGGGTTCAATCTCTGGTTCAGTTCAATTGGTTTTCGATATATCTGAATGCAGGTTTTGCAATCTAGATGTCAGCTGCTGCTGCTGCTGCATAGCTCGCATTTGCCACTCAGTTGGTTTTTACCATTGAGTTCCTAACATGTATGTTTTGTTTAAGGTACCATCCGGTTTGTGTGGGCATGACAATTGAAGATGCAAAAAAGTCTGAACATTTTGTATGTTCTGAATGTTCATCCGAGAATGATGTCAAAAGATCCCAGAATGGATTCACTGCTTCTCCAATCAAGGTATGGATTATATTGCCTGGAGACGTGTATGTGTTTCTTTTTGCTATCCGATTTGTAATCATCTCACAAAATTTACAGTTTTCCAGCATGATACTTAGGTGTAGCATGATAATGCTGTTTATATGCACTATATGCTTACATGCAATTACCACTTTTACGAGAATGAGATTTTGGCTGCACATGGTTTAGAAATGAAAATCGGTTGGTCCATCTTACAACTAGCACTTTAGCAGACACTGTCTAAAGATGTCAAGCCTATTCAGATGCAATTCTAGTGAAAGTAGATTTGATTGAAGTGAGATTTTGTCCGAATCTGTTTAGAATACGAGTTTATAATAATAGTCTGCAGTGAAACACTCTTTTGCTGCTGTACACAAAGATAATAAATGACTCTTTAAAGATCTGAAGGATATAGTGATATAATTCTAATAATACACAGCATATTCATGGTTGGATACAATGCTTCTCTTCTCTCTTTTTTCGTTCATTAGTCACAAATGAGTGAAAGCTCAAAGAATTTTTGACAGTTTCAATGACTTATTTGTTGAATCTTTTTAACTTTTGGAAGACCCTAATTCTGAAAATAACGATGTTTCAGTCACGTAACTTTTATAGGTTGTCCTTCCATGTTTCAGTCACGTAACTTTTATAGGTTGTCCTTCCATGTTTCAGTCGTATGTTTGTTTGTTTTCCCTTATATTGCCAGCTCAGACAGTGTGTATTGAG
>JAYMTO010000716.1:0-10945 GCA_036898065.1 California macrophylla | reverse complement strand
AAGTCGTACCATATTGTCGGTGAATTTCAGTTGGGAGGAGGAAGAAGAAGAGGGAAAACTCGATACCATCCCTTCCATATTTTTTTTTTGAAAAACATCCTTCCATAAATGAACCCCTCAAGTTATATGTTTTTCATATTTGCAATGGTGATTACTAAAACTTCTCATATCCTACCTTGCTTATTGAGACAAAAATATTATATTATATAATTTATTTATGATCTAAAATAAGCATGATCCTATTTCAAAAAAGAAAAGAAAAAGCATCATCCGAAAGGGAAGGAGCCGAGTCAGCCCGCTGGGACGTCACCTTTCTCTCGCGTCCAGTGACGGATATTTAGATATGAAGATTTAGTGAAGGAGACAGAAGAGAATAAATAAATAATAGAAAGAGAGGCAAAAGATGATAATAAACGCGGCAACGTCAAACCGAACAACACACAACGGAAGAACATTTTTCTTCTCTGTGAGCCCTGATTCTCTCATCGCCGGTTTCAACCATGGTTTTGAATTGCGATGAATTCTGATTCCGATTTGCGGTTGGTTTCGATGGACGCTTTGATAGAGTTGTGTGATCTGATAGGACAGAAGCCGACGCAATTCGCGGAGAAGCTCACGTGGATTTGCAACAGGTGCCCGTCGCCGGACTCGCTCCTCTCCGGGTCTCCTAGGGTTTCACGTTCCCAGCTCAATGCCGTGCTCGCTGCCGCTCGATTCATTTCCAAATGCCCCGATTTCTCGGATCAACGTCCCCAATCCATCGTCCTCGCATTTCTCCGCTCCATTCCCTCGTCATTTTCCAAGAGCTACTGGCCGCAGTCGTACGGTAACGATTTGATTCGTTCCTTCTTCGGCGATTTCCTGCGGTATGTCGAGGAAGCCACCAAAATGTCAGGGAATTTCTCCACGGAGGTGGAGGGCTTCATGGGGGAGGTTGTGACGGCGGCACTTGTCAATGACGGTGATCATTTGGACATTTCCAAGGCTTTTTTGACGGCCTTATCCAATAGTTTCCCGCCAATTTTGCCCTCTGATGCGGAGAAATTGGTTGAATGTCTTCTCCAACAGTTTCCGGCTCCCGTCCACAAGGGCCATGCTCCCGCGAGCTCTGCGCCTTCGTCAGTCCAGAGCTCACCGATGAATGGGAACCATCTTCAAGCAGTTGGGAGTCCCGCCATTTCCACTGCCAGTGATGGGTCCTCGAGGGGGTCAGCCATGAATGGTGGCAGCGTTTTTTGGAAGAGTGGTATTGATCAATTGGGATTGAATCTGGGGTTTAATGATGGGGGAGGAGGTGCCTCTGTGATTAAGCAGTTAATAGCTCACTTTGAGGAAGGTTCTGTGGAGATCTTGGAGAGACAAGAAATTGCCCTTAAACTTCTTTCTCACATATTGGATAAAGTTCAAATTGATTGCAAGTTACTGGAGCAGGTTAGACAGATAGCCAAAAGGCAGCTCCAATTAATGTCCATTTTTCTCAAGGTATGTTTTGGCATTTTAGTCTCTGATTTGTTGTTATCTATGCATAAGTGATTAGTATCCTATGTAGGAATCAGATTTAAGTGTGAATTTCTTGAAGGAGTGGAATTTAGAAAGAAATGGTATAATAATGTGTTATATGGGCAGTTAAGGAAACGGGATTGGAATGAACAAGGATCATCTTTAAAAAGCAGAATTAGTGCAAAACTTTCAACCTACAAGGCCGTTGCAACTTTGATAAGCAAGAGCCTTGTATCCCTTGATTCTGATGGAAAATCATCTAAAAGGCTGGTGCTTGAGACTCTAGCATTGTTAATCGATGCTGCTGAAGCATGCCTTCTGTCTGTGTGGAGAAAGCTGAGACTTTGTGAAGAGCTCTTTAGTTCTTTGCTACTTGGGGTTGCACAAGTTGCTGTTACTAGGGGAGGTCAGCCACTTCGAGTTTTGCTCATTCGCCTGAAACCCCTTGTGCTGTCTGCATGTGCACAGGTACTTGTGAAATTTAGATTTTTCACTTTCCAGATATAATAAAAATATTAGTGTCTTTTCTTTTCTGGTCTTAGTATTCAATTTTTTATGATGTCTTAATAACAGGCAGATACTTGGGGCAGCAGCCAGGGAGCCATGTTTGAGAGTGTCCTGAAGACGAGTCAAGAGATAATTGAAGCTGGCTGGAGCAAGGACCGGGCTCCTGTGGACACATTTATCATGGGATTAGTTCAATGTATCCGTGAAAGAAACGAATTTGATGAACAGGTTGGGCTCTCCTCCCTTCCACTCCAGCAGAGCATAGTAGAAGTCTTCCAGTAATATGGACTTCATGTGGTTGCTCCTTCCTATTCTCTGAACTATACTACTATTTTGGTTACTGAATGACGACTACATATCCATGATAGAATATACATTATGTATCTGGTTGTTTTTACATAATTATTTTCATATGCACGCACGTTCATTGCGTGCGTGATTGAATTTTACATGTTTTGCTCCACACACGTTTCATAGATAGAAACAATAACATTATCATAATCCGATTACTATGTGTATGTTTCTTGAAGTGAAATGCATGACATATTCACAGTCTAGACTTTTTACAAACAACGATAATAGATTCCTTTCCCTAACCAAATTGGGGCTACATGAATCCTTGAGAAAAACTATTTGTCTAAAGTGTCAGTCAGTTCTCCCTCATCTTATCTTTAGTTGAAGCAACCCCAACTTGTGCAGTACATAGCTTCATTCCTAATCCTATAACCTCACGTACTACAAATCCAGTAACCATTCTCATCTCTACTCCCCTAATTTTATCATTTTGGAGTCTCTTTGAAACCTAATATACGCATACAACATGATTGTATAGTTCATCTTGCTTTTAAGCTTTACAGGAACCTTTTTTTTACAATGGTCAATAAAAACGGATATTTTGTCATACACAGATGTTCTTCCTAAGGGATTCACATCATACATTCAATATGTGTCCTGTTATAGCTTTTCGTAAATTATCTGACTTGCACAGAAGAGTGTTGGTAATCACAATGGGTTGCTAAATCCAATACTGTATATGCTTTAGTTTATACCTGATAAGTTTTGTTTTGCCCATAATTGGAAATATCTATATATTTTCTTGTTTATTTTGCTTTAAGTTATTGTGTTCTTATATAATCGTGCCACTTTCAGGTTGATAAAGAGAAACAGGCAGTCCCTACAGTTCAGCTTAACATTATACGCTTGCTTGCTGATCTGAATGTTTCTGTCAACAAATCTGAAGTGGTAGATATGATACTGCCTCTGTATATTGAGAGCTTAGAAGAGGGTGATGCTTCAACTCCTAGTTTATTGAGACTTCGAGTATGGAATCTTTATCTTTAGATCATGTATTTGCGGATTATGGGGTTTTCATCCTTATATTAGTTTGTTCCATTTAACATTACTAAGCAAGATACTTGTAGAGGTACCCTTTGTTTATTTCAGTGTGGTCTCTCAACCAATTTTACAATTTACTGTAGCTTCTTGATGCTGTATCTCGCATGGCTAGTTTGGGGTTTGAGAAGTCATATCGCGAGACAGTTGTTCTGATGACAAGAAGTTACTTGAGTAAAGTTTCAAGTATAGGGTCCGCTGGAAACAAAACTTTGCCCTCTGAGGCCAACACAGAACGTGTTGAGGTATTTATTAACCATGAACCATTTTTGTCGTTGTTTAGTTGCTTGACCATGTAAACTGTCAAATGATGCTTACTGCTTCTATCACATTCCAGACTCTTCCTTCAGGGTTTCTTCTGATTGCTAGTGGTCTGACTAGTACTAAGTTGCGTTCAGATTTTCGTCACAGATTGCTATCTTTGTGCTCAGATGTAGGCCTGGCTGCTGAGTCCACAAGTGGAAGGTATCATGTAGTCTTAAGGCTTTGCTTTACAGTATACAGTATTCCTATAGTTTTTCTTTTTCTTAATGGATCTAGTTATTCCATGCATGTTATATTCAAACTATTGCAGGAATGGAGCAGATTTTCTGGGTCCTCTACTTCCTGCTGTTGCTGAAATATGTTCTGATTTTGACCCTACTCTAGATGTGGAACCCTCACTATTGAAGTTATTTCGCAATTTGTGGTTTTATTTTGCTCTTTTTGGCTTAGCACCTCCCATACAAAAGGATCAATCATCAACAAAGTCTGTTACCACTACACTGGACAGCGTGGGAAGCATGGGAACAATTTCTCTGCAAGCTGTGAGTGGACCATATATGTGGAATGAAGATTGGTCTTCTGCAGTTCAGCGTATTGCTCAAGGGACTCCCCCCCTTGTAAGTTGTCAAGTTGATCTTGAATAGTTCTTGCATGATTCACTTTTGTTTGGTATCTTTTCCATGTTTGCAGAGTATGTATTAATGGATTTTGTGTTACATTTCTTCATTGCTGCACTATCAGCTCTTCTAGACTGCATTCAAGTTATTATGGATTCACATTTTACTTCTTGTCATTTGCTTGCGGTGTTTATGTTCTCATTTTTGTAGAAAGTGTTTGGAATTGTCTTAACTTTTCCATTTATATGGAATGTAATAACATATAGAATCTCCTTGTTTCCTCATTTTGTTTTTCATCAAATAAGAACTTTTCTTTATTGAATCTGAGTATATCATATTGAGCATATATGTAGAAATAGTTTAGAAGTTTAACAAAGCTGAGATGATCTATTCACCTGTCCATTAATAAGAACATTTTTTAAAATCAAATTAGAAAAGTGAGAGTTCAATTTATTATAAATTCATGATTTAAATGATTCTTCTTATAACTATTTTTCAAGAAGTATAACAAAAAGAAAAGAAAGGATATATAAAAGAAAAACTGAGTTAAATCGTTGGCCTAGAATCCCGACAGCACATTTATAAATACGCCATGCAAGGTGTCGTGCAGCATTGGTGCCTTGCCATGGAAGGCGCATGGCACGGTGCTTTCAAATGACACACCTTTTTTGCTCCGTTACTTGAGGCCCTCATAAGCGCTACATAAGCATAATTAGGTATATGAAGTCTTTATTCCATATAAAAAGCCCTTGTTTTAAGTTGGCCCTGATATTCAGAATTTGTGAGTTTCCAGGCACTGTTAGTATATTCTTTTGTCATGCTTCTCTTTTAGCATAATAACGATTAATTTTTTAATATGTAGAGATCCCCCCTAGTTTTTGTGCCTTGCTTTGAGAAGGCACACCCTGCACTTGGCTCTAGAAGGAGTTAGCCTCTTGCATCATAAATAACTGTGCTCAACAATGTTTACTTTTCTTGTCCTCTTATAGTAGGGAATGATGAATCATCCATAGCATAATTTGAGAGAGCTAAATCTAGGTACTTTGGTTTTTTAGACATACTAGAATTATTAGTACCGTTACAGAGTTTAAAATAAATAAACTTGTACCTCTGTTCTTTGGCCATGCATTTCTTGGTGTTTTTTGACAGTTAATTGGCAAGGTTTTCCTATCTAACTTATTTTCCTTTTGTTGTAATGTTATACTGAGTTTATTTAAATATATATCATTCTTGACTAATGATGTTGACTCAGGATATGTACATTATTTGTTCTTGCTATTGTGCATATCTGTAAATTTTCTGTGATATAACCTGAAGTGAAGATATGATATGACAATTTGACCGTCTACAGGTTGTTAGTTCATTGAAATGGCTTGAAGATGAGTTGGAACTCAATGCTCTCCACAACCCTGGCAGTCGCCAGGGGAGTGGCAGTGAAAAAGCTGCTGTAAACCACAGATCTGCTCTCTCTACTGCTTTAGGAGGGCGAGTTGATAGTACATCAATGAATGCTATATCAGGTTAAAATAAACTTAATGGTGAATTGAACTTCATTCCCTTGTATGCATTACTTGTTTCCTGATTGATACTTTTTGTATCTTGATGTTGGGGAAATGAGGTTTTCTTGAAATCTGTTTGATAGAATCGTGCTTTTACCAGAGAAATTGTCCACTTAGCTCATCTGATATCTGTAACATTGCATTTGGTGCATGCTACAGGGGTGAAGGCAACATTTCTACTTGCAGTAGCTTTTCTAGAGATTATACGTTTCAGCAGCAATGGTGGCATCCTTAATGGTTCTAATTCATCTACTTCTAGAAGCGCCTTCAGTTGTGTCTTTGAATACCTTAAAACTCCAAATCTTGTACCAGCTGATTTCCAGTGTTTGGCAGCAATTGTCCACAGGGCATTTGAAACAGCTATAACGTGGGTGGTATGTCTTTCTTTTGTTCAACTATTTGAAAGCAATGCCCTTACCTGTCTACCTTTCTTTGTGTATAGGACATATATCCATAAAGGAATAGTAGGGTTCTCTCATGAATTTTGTTTTCGCTTATAGTTAAAATTGATTTACATTGATATTTTACTTGTATGTCTATTGGAATGGGAAAAGGAGTGGAGGAAAAGATGCCCACCTGCACGGGTATGGATTGTTGCTTGTTTCACTAAAAAAATGGAGGGAAAGCTGATGGTGATTCACAAGGGAAGGAGAGAGGAGATATAGATGATTGTTGTTGGAAGAGAGGGAAAAGATGGACATTATTTGCTTTATTGTTACTCACCTACTCAAAACCACATCATTTTGAGCTGCGTACTAGCTCCAAACTGTGTCATTTTGAGCAAGTCAACTTACTTCTGTTCTATCCTTTAGAATATATGTTTAGTTTTAAAGTAGTTTTGTGCCTGTTTAATCATTTTTACTGACCACATGTCCTTCTTTTGTTTCATTTAATCACGGTCTTGTTTGAAAATATAATATTTCTAATTTTATATAATATTTTCTAAGCTCCTTCTGATTAATTATGTATGCGTGTATGTGTGTGATTTTTTACTTAAAAATATATAAACACAAATATTGTTACCAGTTAATAAGAATGATGCTCCTCTTTGTGTGTGTGAAACACCATTGATAGTTTTATCTGGGTTCAGGAGGATCGATTAGCTGATTCTGGCAGTGAAGCTGAGTATAGAGAGTCAACTCTTGCTACCCATGCATGTTTTCTCATAAAAAGCATGTCACAGAGAGAGGAATGTGCTCGGGAGATTGCGGTGAATTTGTTGACTCAGCTTAAAGATAGGTTTTCACAGGTAAATTCATATTGGTCTATATATTCAGGTTTGCTTACTTGTTTTTATTCATGTTTTCTTTGCATTCTTTAACTAGTATGTCCTTACAGGTTTTGTGGGATTCAGCTTGTTTAGATTCCTTGGTATTCTCAGTTCAGAATGATTCAGATTCTACAGTTGTCCTTGATCCTGCAACAGTTGCTGGAATTCGTTCTTTGTACCAAAAGATAGTTCGAGAGTGGATTATCAAATCACTTTCATATGCTCCATGCACCAGCCAAGGTCTTCTTCAGGTTGTTAACTATAAAACATTTCACTATTGGAACCTTGTCTAAGTTGTTCTAATTGTCTTTTTTCCTGACGTTCAAACATAGTTGTATAAACATGCCACCCTAGGTAAATAATGTATAATAATATAGTTTGTTTTACAATCTCAAATCAATTTTAGATAGTAAGTAGGATCAATGTTCAATAGAAATATTTTATAATGGATTTTTGTTTTTCTTGGTTTTGAAATGATCAGGAAAAACTTTGTAAAGCCAATAACTGGCAGAGGGCACAGCATACACCCGATGTGGTTTCTCTTTTATCAGAGATACAGATTGGCACTGTTAAGAATGATTGTTGGGCAGACATACGTACAGCAAACATTCCCGCAGTCATGGCAGCTGCAGCTGCTGCTTCAGGAGGAAACTTAAAATTGATGGAAGCCTTCAACTTGGAGGTGCTAAGCACTGCCGTAGTTAGTGCAACAGTTAAGTGCAACCATGCTGGAGAAATTGCAGGCATGAGAAGGTTGTATAATAGCATTGGTGGATTTCAATCTACTGGAATTGGTATTGGTCTCCAAAGGCTGATTTCTGGAGCATTTCAACAGCCACAAAATGAGGATGATTCATTTAATGAGATGTTGATTTCCAAGTTTATGTGTCTACTTCAACAATTTGTAAACATTGCAGAGAAAGGAGGAGATCTAGATAAGTCCCAGTTCCGCGAGACTTGTTCTCAAGCAACTGCTTTACTCTTGTCTAATCTGGTAAAGTATTACGTATTGCTTGACAGCATGATTTAGCCATTAGGTCTAGAGAACTGAAACGGCTTCATGTTTGTTCTGATCATTTTTCTGTTTTCTTCTTGTCAAGGGTTCCAAGTCAAAATCAAACGCTGAAGGTTTCTCACAACTTTTACGTCTTCTTTGCTGGTGTCCAGCCTATATATCTACACTCGATGCAATGGAGACTGGTGTTTTTATTTGGACTTGGTTAGTTTCTGCAGCACCTCAACTTGGGTCCCTTGTCCTTGCGGAACTTGTTGATGCATGGTTATGGACTATTGATACAAAACGAGGTCTTTTTGGATCTGATGTTCGGTATTCTGGCCCTGCTGCAAAATTAAGGCCTCATCTCAGCCCTGGGGAACCTGAATTGCCGGCTGAAATTGACCCCATTGAGGGAATTAGTGCTCATAGACTATGGCTTGGGTTTTTCATTGACCGTTTTGAGGTTTGGATCTTTTGCATTTCCAGCGCCTCTATCTTTGACCTTTCCTCTTATGCTCTATTTAACTTTATGAATACCAATTGTCGTTTTAGGCTTTTAATTACTGAACAATTTTTTGTTCTCATTATGTTTTTAAATGAAGATCCTATTGGTGAACCTTCTTTGTTATATGGTCACCTTCTTTTTGTCTTCTGCATTTCGGCCCTTCTATGGGAATGGGAATTACCCAACCTGTATGTGTATAAGAAATCATGCATCCCCATTCTCATTCCCTGCATTAGTCCATTTTCATTCCCCAGAAGCAAAAAGGAATGCTACTCCTCTTCGTAAATCCTTAATGAAAATATACCCTTGAAGTGAGGCAATAGTGCATGTAAGCAGACACAAAGAAAGGGGAATATTCTCACTCCCATTTATTGATTTCTGGTCCTTTAAATAATCCAGATGTCACCTTAGTTTTGTCAGATATGCACATAGAACTTTGGTTTACTTTACAAAACTGTACGGTGTTCTTCTATGTTTATGTTTTGACGCTAGTATAGCCTCACTTGCATCCATTTATAAATTTTGTATTATGATTTTGTCGAACATTCTGTGGCTACTTTCTAATTTCTTCTTTTGTTTTTATAGGTAGCTCGACACAACAGTGTTGAGCAACTCCTGCTCCTTGGTCGTATGTTACAAGGAACCACAGTAATGCCTTGGAACTTTTCTCGTCATCCTTCAGCTGCTGGCACTTTTTTCACTGTCATGCTTCTTGGACTCAAGTTCTGCTCATGCCAGTACCAGGGGAACCTGCAGAACTTTAAAACAGGTCTTCTGATGCTAGAAGATCGAATTTATCGGTGACCACTAATGGCTATTCATTCTTTCTCTCTATACCATGCTTGAGCTCTTGTATCTGTGTGCCCAATGCCCGTACTTCACAACTTTTTTTGCTCTCTTAAAATGACATGCCCCTCCAAACACACACAAAATGCAACTGAAAAATGGTATATTTTTCAGACATAAATGATGTATTTCTCTTTTCTTATATGGATGATCTGAATGCTTTTCTAGAACTTCTAATACAGACTCAACTGCTGTTTATATATGCAACTACTTATGGATCATTATGTTGATGTTGGAGTTTGTATATTACTGGGCCGAGCATTACTGTTTAAATGTAGTGTATATCATTCTTGAAATTTGTAAGTCCACAAAAGTTATAGTGTACTGTGTTCATATATTTGGTACTCGGGGTTGAAATTCCAATTTGAATGAATTGGACCTTTTCTTGTCTGCTTGTTTTGATGATACCCATCTTCTAGTTAAATGTATTATGTTTCTACAATCTGATATTTAAAATCTGTCTTTGGTGCATGTTGCAGCACATCTCTGGGATGGTTTGCTTTTGAGCCTGATTGGTATGACTTGAATAATCCAAGTTGGGCCCAGTTAGAGGCACAATCTGTGTCTTTATTTGTTCACCATCTTTTAAACGATAAGGGGGACTCAAAAGTGTCAAAACGTGGAAATGGGAACTCTCTGGTTGATGCGGTAACCATTTTACATTATATTGAATGAAATCTATAGTCAACATAGGTTATGAAATCATAAATTTCCATCCGTAAGGGGATATTTTCTTTTGTAGTTGTAAAAACTTCTTAAGTTGATTTATATTGCCATATGATTTATGTAAACTCTTTCTGTATTTTATATGAAGTTACTTGAATATTTGTAGAACAATCAGTATCATCCTGTCTGGGGCAATATGGAGAACTATGCTGTGGGAAGAGAAAAGCGTAAGCAACTACTTTTGATGCTGAGTCAGCATGAGGCTGATAGGCTGGATGTTTGGGCAAATCCCACCAGCTCTAAGTAAGTTTTTTTTAGTGTTAAACTTACTCCAACCCAAAAGCTTAAAGTATCAGGTGGGGTGCCCAACTAGTAGATCTAGTGGTCACTAAATTCAGATTATTTCAATGTGGGACAATTCAATACCCCCTTGCGTGTTGGGCGGACAACACAAAGGGCCTGACACGTGGACCAAGAATATATGAATAGGGAGGGGGAGGAAGTACACATCTACTACCAAACCAGACTATGATATCATGTTAAACTTACTCCATCCCAGATGCTTAAACTATTAGGTGGAAGGCCCAACTAGTATCTCTACATCCCCTCACGAGCATGTCAGACAATGCAAAGGGTAAATGACTCACACGTGGACCAAGAACATATGGACATGGAGGAAACACAAACAAGTCATATGCCCATTACCAAACCAAACTCAGATGTCATGTTAAACTTACTCCAACCTGAAAACTTAAGCTATTAGGTGGAGGGCCCAACTAGTATATCAAGTGATAACTTAAATCACATTCTTTCAACGTGAGA
>JAYMTO010000715.1:0-10948 GCA_036898065.1 California macrophylla | reverse complement strand
TTAACAATTCCATGGGTCCATGTTGGTGCTCCTGTTGTGTTAGCACCAAATTCGGTTGCCTATTCCAAGCTAGGATAAATAAAGAGGGTTGTTGATAAGTTTGTAACAGTCATACGTAAAATTATTGTCACATCCTTATGTTATGAATCATAGAACCCCAAAAGATAGTAAATAATATAATCAGAAACAAAAGTTTGAAACATCTAAATATAGATTAATAACTGTCACCTTCAAATGTTGCAAACGGGTTGTAGGCTGATCTGCCCCACCTTCGCCGTATCAGAAATCATTGCTTTTACGAGGAAGAAGAAGAAAGAAGAAAAGGAAATGTTTTATTCAAATTGGATTAGAATAGGCCGGTCCAAGCCCAATCAATAAGAGTGGTATATTTGTACCAAGATGATATAACGTCTCGAATTCAACATGACTACTCAATATTCTTATTTTAGATTGAAACTCATAGTATTTTTCATGGATTGGGGAGCATATTCAAGATCCTCGCTCGATATCAGGTTGGGCACCACATCCGACCTCATACCCTATACATAAAAAATAATATTTTTTCAATATATAAATTATATCTTGGGTAGATTTCTTTGTATAAAATATATTTGTACAAAGATGATATAATGAAAAACCCGCACCATCACTAGCAAAATGAATCTCCAAAAGTGAAGTCACATGATTTAAAGAATCCTCCAAAAGAGTCGGAACTCAAAATTGAACATGAGTACTAGGATATTCACACCTAGGATATACAAAGAAAAAATGAATCATACAATCAACATGAACAAGAACTATCCAGCCAACAACATTTACAAACACAATCGAACCTAAGTAAGGATCATTTATACACTCTACACAAGCTTGTAGTAGCAGCTGTTCCCGGAGATGAGAATCTGATAACCTTTCCCACATGGACACTTGAACTGAATAGTAAAAGACTCATCCACTCTCTCCACACTCACCAACTCTTGATGATCTGCCTCAGAGCCATCCTGCAGCAACACAGAACAAAACATCTATAATATATACAGACAGCATACTATGATTTTAAATATAGAAAAGGAGCAGCATCACTAGATTCAACAAGATGTACTCTGAAAATAACATTTATTGTTTGGTTGCTTAGGGAAAAAGGTAGCAAGAGTAGCTTGAAATCCTCATGAAAACAAAACATTATCACCAGCATGTAACACTCAGAGCAGTAAAGGGATGATTCTCATTACCTAAGGGAAAAAATAGACATGCATAATCATTCAACATTAAATGCTTATGATGAAACAATATTGTACAAAAAAAATGAATGTGAGAATCTTTACATGAAGGAAAATACAATTCCACCCCAGCTAAACATCAATTCATTGCCTTCATATGATAGTCGACAAAACCCTCGTAATTGAACCTTTGCTATCAGGCAAAAACAAATGAAAATAAAGAGCTTAGGCTAATGAGAATGAGAATCATCTTAATTTGTATGTAACTTGTGGCTTCATTTGGACTTTTATTCTCCTTTTCAAACTGTCTCATAAGTATACATCGATTCTCATTTTTTAAACAATAATGAACATGATGTGATGTGATGAAATATGAACGGACATAAGGATAACCAAAAAATTACATATTTTATTCACACACAAAAGAGGGGAAGATTTTAATTCTCACATAAAATCTATCCAAACATAACCTTAATATATATCTATCAACCAATGTTGTAAACATACAAGAAGATTTAAAGAGTGTACATGTCTTGATTGAGAAGTCTGTAAACCAAATTAGTACTCAAAATGAACAACAATTCCATAAATTCTTCAAACAGACATATAAACATCAAATTAACAAAGGCCACAAAAAATGAAACCAACTGTTATACACAGAACAGAAGATTCAAGATTTCATCCTTCTTGCCTAAATCCAGTTATTAGGGACTAAAAGAGGATCATTAAAAACCTAATATTTTTAAAAAAGTGACAATACCTTTGCCGTGTTGTTGTTGCCATCCTCAGTGCGAGCATTGACATCTTCCTCTTCGCGCATGACTTCATTACACCACTGACCCATCTCGGACAGACGATCCTTCATTCTTCTCAGCCTCTGCAGTTCATGGTTCCACAAACGATAAAGAGAATCAAGAGCCATTTTGTTTAATGACAAGCGAAACAGTAGAAGAATTTTGTTGCGCATACCATGGAATCAGAGCTCTCTTCGTTGATCAATTCTGCAGTCGCGTGCGGGCAAGAGGAGACCTTTGGTGGAGTCCGGGATGAGGTTAAGTCAGACACTGTACGGCGGAGACTGGGTGGAAGAGGCGGCAATGCGGAGGCAAATCCACCGCCTTTCTTCGGAGACGGAGTATCTGGGCAAATACCCATTTTCAGATTCGGCAAAGAAGGAGGAACAGCTGGTGGCGGGTTGGTTTGGGTCAAATCAGAAACGCACCGGCGAAGAACAGGGCCAATCGAGGTGGGAAGAGAAATCTTGGAGAAGCCGCACGCTTCCTGTTCGACGAAACTCCCCTTCGGAGACGGCGGTTCTAGATTAAAACCCATCTCAGAACCAGGCTCCTGGAACCGAGGAGGCACCGGCATCGGAGTCTTGGCCGGATCAGAATCGCAGCGGCGAAGAACGGGGTACGATTGGGCGTTACCAAGCAGGGCGGGGAGAGAAATCCCGCGGATATAGCACTCGCCCTGTTCGACGAAAAGCTTCTTCGGCTTGGGCTCAGAAAAATCGGCGGCGGCAGAGACTGTCTCCGACGACGAGGGCGATCTTCGTTTCATGGAATTGGAACCGCAGGTGGTGCGGTTTCCGGTGGGGGAGCCATTGTTGAGACGTATCAAGGCGATGAGGTCGCAGGACTCAAGATAGTCCCGATCTTGTGAGATGAGCGAGTCGGAACTCGGATCCGCCATTTTCAGCTCTGTGCTTTCTGAAATCGAAGTGTTACAGCAGAGCGGGAGCAATTGGGGCCTTTTATAGCCCATGGTTACGTGGCTACGCCATTGAAATGTCGAAATTAACCCCACAATGTTTGAATATGATGGCATGGAAATTGGGGTAAATCAGTCTTTGTGCATATTATTTATTTTTATTTTTACATTAGTGCAAAATCGCGTTCTCTGTATCTCTATATATCCCAATAAATCTTCGTCTTCTTCTACTCGGCGATTTCAGATTAAGCTTCGACCCTATAGATTTGCAGAAACTAAGCCGCTTTTCCGTATACTCGATTTCGGATCGGGCCTTCAGGTACTCAATAATCCATTTATCTTCATATTCTGAAACTATGGAGTGTAGATTTTTCATGGTTTCGTTCTTCTGAAGAGACGGATTTTAGGTTTTATTGTTTTGATTTATGGTATTTGTTTGTTTTATTATGGAATGCGATGTTCAATTTACATGGTACTCTTTGACAGTGTGTTAGGGTTTATCAATTTTTTGTTTTGCTGCTTTTGTGGTGTTGTTTAGCTTATTCATGTACTATTCTTTTGGTTGACAGATTGTGTGGTGGTGCTATCTTGGGACTCTGATTTGCTTCTTCTTTTTTGGATTAGAGGTGTTGTAAGTTGTTAGTGTTGGTATGGCTAGGAAGTATAGCAGTGAATCTAGTGATGATGACTCTAGGGATGGGAGAGACAGAAATCGTCGTCACGGGAGTAAGAGGGATTCGCGGTCGGATAGCCGTCGTGGAAATGAATCTGATTCATCTGAGCCTGACAAAAGAAGTAGGGGTAGGGAAAGGGGTGAAGAGAAGAAAGTTAGGGAAAGAAGGGAGAAAGGGCATACAGACAAGGAGGAAGTTAGGCAAAGTTCTGATGAAGAGGGTGAGCTGGTAGAGAGAGATGGAGATGTAACCCAACAGCATGGCAATGGGCGGTGGGAAGCCAGGAAGGATGATGAGGGTAAGGATGCTGATCGAAGTTCAGATGATGATCACAGGCAAGCAAAAAGAGATAGGAGGGGGATGGAGAAAGGCAGTCGACATGATAATGGGAGCAGGCGGCGAGAAACTGAGGATGGGTATAGAAGTAAGGATTTGAGTTCACGCCGGGATATGCAAGAAAGATATGACAGGGAAACTAGCCGGAAATCAGAACGAAAAGGTGATAGGAGAGATGATGATAGGCATGGGAGGCGTAGAAGCGAAAATGACGACCGGGATGTAAGACACCGAAGGGATAAGGAGCACAATGAACGCCGAGATGATGCACGAACTGTTAGGGAGAAGGAGTATGGAGATAAGAACACGCCTGAAGATTCAAAATCTCGGAGACAAACAACATTGCAAGAAAACAAATTGAGTACTGATGCATCGGCTTTAGGCAAGACTGGAGGCGTTTATATTCCCCCTTTTAAGTTGGCCCGGATGATGAAAGAGGTTGAAGATAAAAGTAGTGTTGAGTATCAACGGTTGACCTGGGACGCCCTTCGAAAGAGTATTAATGGGCTTGTAAACAAGGTGAATGCTGCAAATATAAAAAATATTATACCAGAACTGTTTGCCGAGAATCTGATCAGGGGAAGGGGTCTCTTTTGCCGGTCGTGTATGAAGTCTCAGATGGCATCTCCAAGTTTCACAGATGTATTTGCAGCATTGGTTGCTGTAGTCAATACCAAGTTCCCCGAAGTGGGTGAACTTTTGTTGAGAAGGATTGTCCTCCAGCTAAAGAGGGCGTATAAGCGGAACGATAAGGTGCATTTTTACTCCTAATATATTATTTGTACTTGTCATTGGCTAATAAGAGGCCTTGATTGACAATTTTTTGTGCTGATTTTGTATCATGGACAGCCACAATTGCTTGCTGCTGTTAAGTTTATTGGTCACCTAGTGAACCAACAAGTAGCTCATGAAATCATTGCCTTGGAGCTGCTTACTGTTCTGCTTGAGAACCCTACTGATGACAGCGTTGAGGTTGCAGTTGGTTTCGTCACAGAGTGTGGCTCTATACTTCAGGATCTTTCACCTAAAGGCCTGCATGGTGAGTACGTTGTTGGATATTTATATGTTTTGTGTATTATAAACTAAATACACTTAATTGGAATTGTTTCCACTTGTACACTATATATATAGAACATGTCTATAGCTATAAGCTCTGATAAAATGCATCATCTAGCTCTTGGCTGTCTTATATATTTTTAACTTAATCTTCCATTCTTCTTAGAGAATAGAGAACCAAATATTAGTTGTTTTGTACTGGTTAACAAACACTGTAGTCGTATCAATTTCTACATTATGCTTACAGGGGATAATGATCTTTATTTATTGGTACTTGTGCCCATCTGCAGATTTACTCCTTTTTGAATTTATTTCTGTTTATGACTTCTGTGTCTGTTGATTCAATGGTGGTGTAAACCACACATTAGGCTTGATTATGAGCTTAACATTCCTTTCTGTGGTGAACTATTGACATGGATTAATCATTTTGTTTTGTTTTGGAAAAGATAAGGACGGTTTCAGTTGTTTAGGTTTACTATCTAAGCATTACCACATTCTTCCCTGGAATCTGTATTTTGTATAATTTTAACGCCTTCTATTCTGTTTAGGTATTTTTGAGCGCTTTCGCGGAATACTTCACGAAGGAGAAATTGATAAACGTGTTCAATTTCTGATCGAAGGTTTATTTGCCATAAGAAAAGCCAAGTTCCAGGTGCAATTTTGTAACTTTCGTAAAATTAGTTTAATTTTCTGTGCATATTTTAGCCTATTCTTTGTCTAGGAATGGGAAGAACATAGATTGCTTTGCTAAAATGTAAAAGTTTGCAGGGACACCCGGCTGTTCGCCCAGAACTTGATCTTGTGGAGCAGGAAGATCAGTTTACTCATGAGATATCTCTTCAAGAGGAGATTGACCCAGAGATTGCGCTTGGTATGTCTTCTCAATTCAATTTGCCTTCAGCTGCTTGGTTGATCTAGCTGTGGTTATAATTTTTTGGATTTTATCTAGTCATATTTGATGATAAATGCATGTATTCCTTGTTCAGATTTATTTAAACCAGATCCTCAGTTCCTTGAAAACGAGAAGCGCTATGAGGAATTAAAGAAGAACATAATAGGTGAGGAATCTGAGGACGAGGAAGGTTCTGATGGAGAATCAGATAGTGATGAAGATGACAATGATGATGATGACGGGTCTGAAGAAGAGGATGAACGGCAGATGGAAATTAGAGATGAAACTGAGACAAATCTTGTAAACCTCCGCAGGACAATCTATCTGACAATTATGTCTAGTGTAGATTTTGAGGAAGCTGGTCATAAATTACTGAAAATTAAACTAGAGCCTGGTCAGGAGGTACGCGATTCAATCTCTGTCACAATCTATGCATTACACATGCAACTTATATATTCATTTAGTGGTTCCAATAAATGGGAAACCAAACGCATGTATGCGGACGATGAGGAGGTCTTGCGATTGTGCAATACAACTAGTATTTTTCTAGTAAATGACAACAGTAGGAATGTAATTGGTTAAAAGAGAGCTAGGCTTAAGTCTCCTGAGTTTGGGAAGCTTATGATCTTGTGTGCATGGCAAAAACTTATATTATGGTTCTAGAAACATTTATTACTGCCAAATATTATTGCATCCTGGGCAATTAATTATTAATAAAAATAGGAAACATCAGCATCGATGAAACTTGTTACTGATTGCAGGTATAGAAAATTTAAGGGTTCTAGAGTTGCTTCAAAATTGTTTTTATGTGTTTGTTTTTAAAAAATAGTATAAGACATAGATAGCTGGTGCATGATTCACTCCTTTATTCTGTCTTAAAAGTCTCATGTTTTTCCTTCTTTATGTCCATGCTCAATTTCAATTCCTAATATCTCCTTTATTTCAAACACTACTCTTAAATTTTTATGTTCACTCTTCATTGCGGCCTTCATTGCTTCACAGAGATCTTTTATAGGAACATCTAATGTAAGAATGCAGCATATTCAGAGATTTGTGTCTATTTTTGTTTTGCATTGAGAAGTAGATGAATTGAATCATGAATCAGAAGATTATGGCAGTTAACTCTATGTATACTATCTGTCAGATTCTGGCATCTACCTTTTCCTCCTTTGTGCGTGATTGTATCTTCAACATTTGTTGGCAAGGGCAGCTAACGGATTTGAACTCTTCTCTCATTGAATGACTTTCCACCGAGTCAAATGCTACTTTCAGCATTTGTGTACATCACAATTAACCCTTTTCATACTAGTGAACTTGGGTAGTTTTTATTTGTTTCTTTCAATAGCATAGACTGGTTCTAGTATTTGCTTAAGCTTCTGCAGTCATGCTGTGCCTCTTCCTTATTTCTTTGTTTATTTATTCTGATGTTCTAACCTTTAGAGTTCCATCCTATCATTGGATTTGTTCCATGCAGATGGAATTATGTATCATGCTTCTGGAGTGCTGCAGTCAGGAGAGAACTTATCTTCGATATTATGGTCTTCTGGGGCAGCGGTTTTGCATGATCAACAAAGTTCATCAAGAAAATTTTGAGAAATGCTTTGTTCAGCAATATTCAATGATTCATCGACTCGAAACAAACAAATTGCGTAATGTGGCCAAGTTTTTTGCCCATTTACTTGGCACAGATGCATTGCCATGGCATGTCTTAGCCTACATACGCTTAACTGAGGAGGATACTACTTCCTCTTCCCGTATTTTCATCAAGATTCTCTTCCAGGTAATGGATGGATAATATTAGTTGAATTTATGCTTTAATATGTAGAAATGGAAAACATGGTGTTTTATGCTTATTGTCTAATTAGTCAAGTCTTCCACGTTTTTGGATATCATATGAACTTGAGCACAGTATATTTGCTATTTCTGCATGCCTCTTTTCTGGCCTTCTATTTTATTTAGAAGTTGCTAGTAGACGCCTCATCTGTTTCACTATTACGGTGTTAATATGATATTAACTGTTTGCTGTTGTGATGCTAGGAGCAACCGAGCTAGTGGTCATATTTGTTTTCTGTTAAGGAATTTAAATTCACATGGATATTGCTTCTGGTGCAGGAATTGTCAGAGCATCTTGGCATCCGACTGCTGAATGAGCGGCTCACAGAACCAACAATGCAGGACTCTTTTGAATCCATCTTCCCCAGGGATAATCCCAAGAACACGAGATTTGCGATAAACTTTTTCACATCCATTGGTCTTGGTGGCATTACTGAAAACCTAAGAGAGTACTTGAAGAACATGCCGCGACTGATAATGCAACAACAGAAGGCACCAGAGTCGGATGATGAGTCCTCTGATGACTCTGGTTCTGGTTCATCGAGTTCGGAAGCATCTAGTTCTGAGTCAGAATCATCAAGTTCGGAAGAGAGTGACAGAGATGCAAAGAGCAAAAGAAAGCGAAGGAAGTAGGGGGTTAAAAGAGTCACTCTTGAGCAAGTATTAAAACTATGGACCAAACAGCAGCTTGAAACCGAATGTGCAAGAGGATCATGTTTCAAGGGAATTGTGTTTTTGTTTCAGTTGTCAGAATGAATCAGTAGTTGATTTTCTAAACTAAGATTGAAGTTGAGTTTCAGATTTCTCAAGAGTTAGATATGTAATGTAACATTTTCAATTTACTGTAATGTAACATTCTAAAATGTACCAATTTAATTTTCTTTTTGTTTCTATTTCTTTTTACTTTTTTGGAAATAGACAAAAAAAGAAGCATTACATGGGTTTTAGAGGTTGGAAATGATAATTACCGTTGGTACTCTTGTAGCTAGCTGACGCGTGTCCAGAAGAAGCATATGGAATTTTCTTTTATTTTCTTGAAGACCAAGCAATCTCTCGCCGATTCAGTTTCATTTTATCCAATCTTCATAGTCGTCATCGCCATCGCATTCTGATCATTTACAGAAAATGGAGAGAGGAGGAGGAAGAGGGTACGGGCGGAGGGCGCGGAGCGGAATGCTGCCGTTGCTAGCAATTCACGTAGCCAACGAGTTCTATAGGATCGACCGCAAGCCTCCGGTCACCGTCGGCCTCCTCGTCGCCAACGTCCTCACCTAATTGTGACCGGCTCCCCTAGATTCTCTCATCCCTTCCATCGACCAAGTCTGGTTCAATCCCCACCTCATCCTCAAGGTACGTTTCTCTATTCACTTCACTTCTTTGTTCCCTTCTCTCTGAATTCGAATTCATCTGATGATTATCATTGTTATTCTTACTGGATTCTGAATTTGGGTTTGTTCGTTGATTTTGATTTTAGGTACTGGGTTTTGGGTTTTAGGGATTTGTTGCTTGGGGAAATTCGGGTCGAATCAAATGTCTGGATTGTGTTGAGGAACAACCATTTCTGTGTTCTTGTGTGTTCTTAATCAAATCTAATTTCAACACAGCACAAGTAATTGTATTGCATTCCAAACGATTCCCCTCCGTTTGAGTATCCTGTTTGTTGTTGAATATCGGTAAAGAGAAACCCAATTTGGATCCTTATTTCGATTTGGATCGTATCTTCTAATTCTCACCATGAGAATCAATCAATATTCTGGATGCTACAAATCTCAGCAAGTTAATGATTCAGATGTTGAGTCCTCTCTAGGAAGTGCCAGCAATTTTTGGTTGCAACTTTGGCAGGTTGAAATCCTCATTCAGAGCCTTTCTGGTGTTGCTTTGCTGCAAAAGAAAACACAAGGTCTTTATGGACTTCAGATTAGTTGGAAGCATATCCCTTGTAGCATTATGACTAAGTGCATCCCTAAACTCAAAGTAGTAGATTCTGAGTTGCATTAGCTTTGCTCTCTGATTCTGTCATCTCTTCTCGTGTTCATTTGGAGAAATTACTTTTCGATTTCATTGCCATCCACTACTTTGATAAATGACTGTTTTTTTCATGTTGTAATGATTTGGTGTTCAATTCAACAGTACAGGGATCTGAAGCGGTTCTTCCTCTCGCCATTCTACCACATTGGTGAATCTCACCTGGTCTATAACATGATGTCACTCTTATGGAAGGGGATACAGTTGGAATCTTCAATGGGAAGCGCTGAATTTTTATCCATGGTCGCCACTCTAGTGGGCATGTCACAGGGCATCACACTGCTCCTGGCGAGGTCTCTGAACGTGTTCTTCGACTACGAGAAAGCTTACTACTACGAATATTCTGTGGGATTTTCTGGTGTACTCTTTGCCATGAAAGTCGTCCTCAATTCTCAATCAGATGACTACACTTCAGTCCACGGGCTGATTGTACCAGCGCGCCACGCTGCATGGGCAGAGCTGATCCTGGTACAAATGCTTGTGCCTGGGGTCTCGTTTCTTGGCCACCTTGGCGGGATATTGGCAGGCATCCTCTATCTCAGATTGAAAAGGTCATATTCAGGTTCAGACCTGCTGGCCATGATCATTAAAGGTCTTGCCAATGCCTTAGGCTGGCCTTTGAGGCTTTTTAGAAACATGTTTGGGTTTCGGAGGAGACGGATTTCTGGTCGGGGAACAGTTGGTGGAAGGGGTACAGGACTGTCCGGAGAATGGAGATGCCAAGCATGTACATATGATAATTCTGGCTGGTCAAGCGTTTGTGAGATGTGTGGGACAAGCAGCAGGAGGAATGGATTGTCGTTGCATCAGTTTTCACCTCGTTCACATGATCGTCGGAATCAAGATAGGGATCTTACGGTGGAGGAACTACGGCGTAGGAGGGTTGAAAGGTTTGGTAGATGATCTATCTCTTACTACCTTCCTGTGGAAGAGGATGCTGTTACAGAACTGAAATATAGTGTAGATGATGAATCTCAATGGGTTAAATAGACAAGCAGGCTATACCAAGCTTCCATTTTTAGATGGGATTTTGCTTAACTAATGTCATGTCCTTATGCTATGATGAATCATAGCATACACAACTTATCTTAATTGATTGAATAAATAGCAATCTCAATCAAAAACTGAAACTGAAACTGAAACTGAAACCATCTATGTTACATTGCATGAGTAATGTATTCGACCAAGCCATCTCAGTACCA
>JAYMTO010000714.1:0-10951 GCA_036898065.1 California macrophylla | reverse complement strand
ATCTATGCAGTATTCTCAAGTTAGGTCATCCAATACTAATTCTCTAAGTAGCACCTACGATTTGACTTCATATTTTCATATGTATGATCAGCAAAAAGTGATCATTATTCAACATCATACTAGACTCAGCCTCCTACCATCCCGAGTATTTGAATTTTGCATGTACCAAAACCTTAGCCTCTGAAGAACTCACATTCTCTAGACTCTTGACTTTCACTCTCTCCATATTGCTCCAATCAGAACCACGATTGTTGTTAGTCTCCCCGGCGAACACAAGACTATGATGAGAGCAAACCAGCTTTGGAAGTCCTCTTCGCCCTAGGTTTTTGGCATGCGGCAGATCCCAAAAACTTTTTGCAAAGAACATACTGTAAAATAGTGCAGAAGTGACTCCACCCTGCAACAGCTCAAACAATTTGTGGAGATTGAGACTCTCTTGTTCGCCCATTGACTACGGGTGGGAAGGATTCCGGTCAAAGCTCGCCAAGTCAAATGTTTCAATCTTCCTCACTAACTTCCAAAAAAAAATTTGTATATTCGCATCCACTCAAGCTCCCACACCTCTTTAAGCCCAATTATCTTGAACGAAGAGTCACTAAGATGAACTTGAAGATTAGGTTCCGGTCCTTGAGAGAAAATACCAGAAAACAGTCGAGCATCCCACTCTCCCTTCCTCATCATCACGAGGTAGCAAACTTGTCATCGTACGTACGTAGGCCTCTCATTTTGCACATAAGGATGATCATCCTGAAGTTAGGACTCATGTAGAGTTTGGGTCTCCAAATCTATTCCTATAACCCTCCGAGCTCCTGACTTCAAAATGTCCCTTGCTGCCAAAACACAATTGTTAAGTCATTACATAAACAATTTTGCCTTCACTTGCTATTTGTCATGCATCATCCCTTAAGTTTAATTTGTAATTATGTTCTTCTTTTGTTTACTATAAATTGATCAAATGGACGTCTTTCTGTAATATTTTTTGGATTCTAATCTTATTTATATTAAGTCAGAGATATCAAGTCATCTGAATCAAAATATCTTGTAATCGTTATTTACAAATGCACAACATTTATCTAATTATTAGCATAAATTACACATAATGGAAATGGAATCTTTTCAAACTATGTTCATATAAAGCACAACAATGGTTTTATTTATTTCTTCACAAATTCGGTGTACACAGAAGTAAAGGCACAGCACACGGGCCCGCCCTCTTCAATCACAGGCCATGTGCCAGAGTATATAAGCCTCGCCCACGCCTTTAACGACCATAACAGTTTGCTACACGAACCGAGCTCAGCTCTCAATCTCATCACTTCTCTATAAACCGAATCAAAAGTTCAAAACCTTCACAAACACTCACGCTACTATTCTAGATCTGAAACCACAATTCTCGATCCAAAATTCACCAGAAATGAAGGCCAAACCGATTCAAACCAAGCGAAGCACCACCTCTGCCGCGAATCAGCAAGAAGATCCGATCGGAGCTTCCTCTCCGGAGGCTACGATCTCAGATCTCTCCGGTTCTATCATCGATTCTGGACTTGAGAGCTTATGGAAAACTCAAGAGTAGCGCCGCTGTATTGAAGGATTCCAGTTCGTGTTCTCGCTTTTCCGCCGCCGAAGCTTCCTGCAATTCGAACAGGTTTCCAGATGAAACAAAGAGGAAGAAGAGGTCCACCGCGAGAAAGAGAGATTTCGGTGAGATTAGCGGCGTCAACGAGGAGTTCCGGAGAGTTACGCGGTCTTATTACAAGCAGAAGGAAATTGAGAGGAAACTCGAAGCGGAGGTGTCTGAATCGTCTTGTGTAGAGTCGCATTCTGGAATTGATGTTAAATTCTGTGGCGAGGAAAGTTCGATTTCGAAGAAGAGAAGCAAAGATGTGGAGAAAATTGAAGAAAACGAAGGCTCTGTTGCAGTTGCTCTATCGGAGATCACTTCCGTTGAGCAGAGTTACGGCGAAGTTTTGAAGTCCGGCGCTGGAAATGCGAACAAATCGTCGGGAATTCAAACTGAAAAATTCGTTTCGCTTGCGATTTCTGGTGTTGAATCGTATTCTGAAGTGAACTCTACTAAGTTGCTAGATAAACCGATTCAGGACGGTGAAAACAGAGCAGGAGGAATTGAATTTTATGAGTTTTCGCGAAATTGCGCCGATACTGTTTCCAACTCAGAATCGACTATCAATCAGAATGAGGAGTGCTTCAAATTCGCTTCTGATCTAGCTTGTACTGAGGAATTTTCTTACGATGAGGAATCTGAGCACTCGTCGGAGACACTTCAATCGAAGATTTTCCAGGAATATTCAGATCTCGATTTCTCCGATTGCAGCTCTTTTTTCACATCTGGAAGTGAATTCTCCGAGAGGTCAATAGGAGATTCATCTCCGTCACCTACATTCTCTTTATTGCTCGAGTACAGACAACAATTCTTAAGATCAACCACTCTGCAGTTCACCAAATCTTCAGCGCAGAGTGAAGATCATTCTGGAGTACGTAATTCGCATTTAAATTTTGATTCTAGCGTTTCAGTTTTTCATTGCAGCTTGTTTGTTTTTTTAACTTTCTATTATTACTTTCCTGCATTTTCTTAGCAGCCAAACAGAACTAATAGAATTCGTTTCAGTTTGCGAAGCTTGAAGACGAGGATGACGAAGAGAGCTACCGATTGCTGAGAAACCGAGAGAAGAGAGAGGTGTTTCTGCACAACTACGCCGATGAGTACGAGTCCACGACCGAGTACGGCCAGCTGGTGATCGAACAACGATCAAAGATGGTCCACTGGATGATTGAGGTGCGCCGATCTTTTCTCACCCCACGCTTTTCGCACCTGTTTAATTTAATCGCCGTAGTAACGGCCTAATTACTCTGTCATTTCACTAGTTTGCTAACTGTTCTGTCATCAATCCGTGAGACTGTTCCGTCAAAGATGAAAGAAAAACATGTTCACATTCAGTTATAGAGGCAAATTTTAAATACACGGACGATTTTTCATCAACACGCCGATGCTGTGATGTCAATGCTTCCCTTACTAATTCCTAGAATCTGTGTGATAGAGCGCCAATGGGATCTTCAGGAAGTAACTGATTTTCACATTACTTACTGTGAAAACGGACTCATCATAGATGCAAGAGCGAGGATTTATTTTGGGGTCTATTTAGGTTCTTTAGCTATATACCCATTCGAGGAATTTTGTGCAGCTTACTACGTGACAAAATTGCCTTGTGATTTCCATTTTCTTGTTGGTCACGCAACCAGTTCCTAAAGAAATATAAAAATACTAGCAAATAGAATTGGGGTGTTTTTGTATTTAATTTTCCAATTTAGGTTGGGTTTTGCTACTCTTGTGGCACGAGTAAGATTTTATGGTACAAGAGGGATGGACTAAAATCACTCTGCCAGTTTCCTTTTCTTTACTGTGTTTTGTTATTTGAAATATCTAATATGTGCTCAAATCATAGAAGTTGGAGGTAACTGAATTTCTTGTGTAAAAACTGAAAACTGAGATAGTGGTGCATCAATTAAACAAGCAGAACTGTTACTACAAAACTACTTTATACACCTGAGTCATTCAGCTGTTAATGATATTGAGATGGATTCAGTTTTAGAAAGGTGTGAAAAACAAACTTTAGTCTCCTGTTATTTCATTGTATTAATGTGGCACCGTGTTTTCATTTGATGTGATAAAAGGTACCTAGTGGTTAAATGCTTAAGATAAGAGCATCCTTAATGCAAGAGGGTGACGTTCCTTAATTATATCTATGACCTAAAAGGTTAACTGTGTGGACCTTAATTTCTTTCGGTCTCCCTTTCTGCTCATGCATTTGTTATTAGTTTGTTCACATGTATAAATGAATGAATGTCTATCATATACCACTATTTTCCTTGATAATCTCTAGTTACTTTTGGCTTGTTATATGAATATGCAGGAATGTTCTGCACTGGAGCTTCAGGATGAGACAATCTTCCTTGGAGTAAGCCTCCTCGACCGATTCCTAAGCAAAGGATTCTTCAGAAGCAAAAGGGATCTTCAAATTGCTGGAATAGCCTGCCTTACATTGGCCACAAGAATTGAAGAAAACCAACCCTATAACAGGCAATCAACAATCTCTTCCTTAAAATTTATCATCCTTGCCTAGTTGGAAATAATTGATCAACTACTGTCAGATGAGCATTGAATGCTAAAGAGATTTTATAGCTCTGAACATTCTTCCCACAAATTGGTCTTGGAGAACTTTTCAAGACCAGTGGAGTGTCATTCATAAACCAACCCTTGAATAATGGTCTGGCAGAGCTATATATATCTCATTTACCTTTGAGAGTGGATAGAATAGGAGAAATAAGTTTTTGGCAATACCACTTCATTGGTTCTTTTTATGACTGTTTTGAATTCCAATTTTTATAAGCTTGTTTGAATAACTGGAAGAGAATAACTATGGTCAAAGTAACTCAAAAGTGGTGCAATATTATAAGCTTGTTTGCACAAGAGGCCAGTCATCAAAAACTTGATTAGCCAGAACTGGAACTAATTAACCTCTTCTTACACCTTCTATTTCAACCAAATTATATCATGCTTCCTATCTTGTAGGAATGTTTACCTGTGAATAATGATTAGTAACTATCAACTTGATCAAAGCAGTGTATCATGATCAGAAAGTCATTAGGTGACTGGGCTAGTTGGCAGGTTTCTTCAAACAGATGTGCGTTTTTCTGCTAACTGCTAGTTTTCTGAGGTCATTTCAGGATTCGGAAAAAGAGTTTCTACATGGGGAACAATGTGTACAAGAGATGTGAAGTGGTGGCCATGGAGTGGCTGGTGCAGGAGGTACTCAACTTCCAGTGTTTCTTTCCAACCATCTATAACTTTTTGTGGTACGCCTCCCCTTGTACATTTAACTCTTAGTTTGGAAGAGTATAATCTGGGTATTTTGTTAATTAAACAGCACATCTCTCTTTTTCACTGTTCTACTCTTAAATACTTTTCAGTATTATCTTTGCATACTAACGAGTTTTGAAACAACATAGGTTTTACCTGAAAGCTGCAAGAGCTGATGCAGACATGGAGAAAAATGCAAAGTATCTAGCAGTTCTGCTCCTCTCAGAGACTGAACAGCTGTCGTACTGGCCCTCAACAATAGCTGCTTCTGTAGTGATGCTTGCATCTTCAGCAGGAAATGAAAGCGCATCCAAACTAGTTATGGAGGTACATATAATAGAACTTGTTATTTATGTCCCTTCTTCTGAACACCAGAATTGCATTCTTGATTGCAGTGATCTTCAGTTAAATTATTTCATTAAAACTATTCACCTTAGTTTGTATTCATTAAATTTCGCAGAAGAAAATTAAATTCTTGCCTCACAAGTCAATTTCATGACAATTTTGCAGACCCATGTTAGAACAAGCAATGATGATTTATCTGAATGTGCTAAGGTACTGAAGCCTGATTAGTTTATCACAGGCTCACATCTCATATATGTATAGTAGGAACCTGAAAGGCTAAAACCAAGTATTATGTGTTGATTTAAACAGAGCTTGAGTTGGTTGCTAAAGTACATATGCTAGCTAGCCGGAAAGGGAAGATGAGCAACATTTTTGTATTGCTGACATTTACTTCTTTGTCACGATCCCATCAAAATGACACGGGGAAGAGGAAGATCAAAGGAATCTCTCTTAAGTCCGACCAATAGGTAAGTGGAAAGTACATAAGATAGCAACTAAATCTTT
Source organism: California macrophylla (assembly GCA_036898065.1). NCBI lineage: Eukaryota > Viridiplantae > Streptophyta > Magnoliopsida > Geraniales > Geraniaceae > California > California macrophylla. Next base: position 5,226 of record JAYMTO010000714.1, on the reverse strand, counting down.
TTCCACAGTAATAGAAGAAATTACTTGATTTAGTCATAAACTGTCCATAAAAGATGGCTTCTGCACTTTCCTCTCAGACACCAAAAGTCGACTTTTTTGTCTAGTAATTCTGCGCCCAAACACAAGCGGCGCAGAGAATATTGATTGTTTTTTAGTTCATATACTGTTCTCTTCGCGGAGCGAAGCTTTAACAGATAGATACTTATGAATCTGTTGTACTTGTTGATCCTTGCTTATCATTGCTTGCTGCTATTTTGTTACTCTTTATGTCTATGCATAAAAGATACCGAAACATGCATTTTGAAATTTTACTTCTCTGAAATAGTCATAGGGTATAGAAGAAGGACAAGCATTGATCAAATATTAAACTGATATTGAGATTGGTGTTAGTCCATACTCCTTAAAATATGAGGCAGAGCAGTTATAGATTGGTGCATTTGACATGACTCACCTTCCTACAATAATATGCAACCAGTATACTATTTAGCTCAGAGGAGTGTGTATTTCGAATAATGTATATGCAAAACCTATTTTGGTTCTTATGAACCCCAGCTACCTAGGCAGAAAAAAGAAAACTTGAGGGTCACGCTAAGTCTTAAAGCTCATCCTCAGAGTGTTGTACTGAGCATATGTATGCCATGTTAAATTCAAAACTAGGATTCAATAATCTATGGTCCTTGCCAAGTGAAAATTTCCTCAGGAATATGTAATAGTACCATGGACATAAATAGAAAAATAATATATAAACAAATAGCAATTACAAGCATCTTTACAGGCTTAATATTGGTTCCTTAAAGTAGATTGTAAGAAACTATGTTCAGATTTAATGGTACAACACACGGGCGATCTATGGAAACGACAATATGGTAGTTTTAAGCAAATAAAACAAAGTATGAGAGGAACTTGCAAGATCGGGGAAGAAAAAATCATAGCTATCACTTGTTTGCATCTTTATTGTCACCTGAGTTACTTGGTTTTGGAGCAGCCGGATACCCATCTGGGACATTCTTTTCCTTGTTATCGTTCTCCTTTGTCTTTGGACTCTTGTTCTCATCAGCCTTTTCAACCTTCTCTTTGGGCTTCGGACTCTTGTCATCATCATCAGACTTTTCACCCTTCTCTTTGGCCTTTCCTTCCTCAGCTGCCTTCTCCTCCTCCGCCTTTTCAACCTTCTGTCTGGTCTTGGGACTCATGGCTGCCAGCCTCTCCTGTCTCTCCTGCTCGGCCTTTTCGACCTTTTCTTTGGTCTTCGCACTCATGTCCTCGGCTGCCTTTGCAACAGCACTATATGCATTTGAAAGCCATGTAGCTCCTGTCATCACGTACCTGTTGCTCATTATAGCCGTCCCAGCACTAGTTGCCTTCTCCTCAGCAACTTGATAGGCCTGTTTTGTCTTCTCAGACACCTGGTATTTCTGATCCACCTCTCTTGCCTTTTCATTCACCGCAGCCGTCCCCATGCTTAGCTTCTCGCTGAAACCTATCTTATTGTCAATGGAAACAACTCTGTCCGATGCTCTGGATGACAGTTGATGTTGCTCGTCAAAGTCTTTTGACCTTTGGATAGCATCCTTTCCCAAGACAAATCCCCTCGCGAGCATGGTGGTGACCACATCTTCAGCCTTATGAGCGTTGGAAGGTGGGTTTTTGTCCTTGGAGAGGGAAATGGTAAAATAATAATTGGATGGCAAGTAAGATGGGAAACCTACAATACGACTCCACACACGCACGAGAGAAGAACAAAAACAAGAAAATATGGTTTACGTATAAATGTCCTGCTTCCTAATTCTATTGTCCCAAATCACAAGTTCATGTGCATAAGAGGCTCAGGATCAGATGAAGTTTAATAATTCATGGTTTGCATATATGAGTAGAAAATGCACCTACTTCAGTTTCAACTAAAAGTTAGGCTCTGAAATTACACTCGGCAGTTCCAAACAAGACCGTAAATCTGAATTTGTTCCAGACTAACGTCACATGTATCATAAGATTAGAGTCTATGCCAAATAGCACGCAAGATAACTTACATTATCTAGTGGAGCAGCATCAGGAGGCAGCAGGTAATTCTCCACGGGTGTAATAGTGACACTAAGGCCAGATATTGTAGCCCCCTGAGGCACAATAAATATATGTATAAAAAAAATCACTATTCGCCAAGAAAATTATATCAGAATGCACGTCATGAGGCTTAATAACACGAAACCACCTTGTAATAGATATGAGAAATGGCGATAAGAAATGACAGACCAAATCTGAGTATTTACAGTTTCTCATGTTTTAACTGTTCATTATTTTAACCATACATATTCGCAGAAGCTGACACTTTCTTTCTCACGATTGCATTTTCAAATGTTCTTCAAGGGCATGGTATATAGGAAGGTACCGTTTGACAGAGAGCGGTCTCTGCTCCTTGTGAATCCTTGTAAGTAACATAGGCAAGCTGGGTCGTTTGACTTTTCCTGCAAATCCAATTTATCACCATATTTATTTACAATGACAATGTAATATACTACTACCAAACCAATTTTCACTAGGTCGAGAGTACTTACTGTTGCATTTCAACATGTTGAATATCGCCGGTAAAGGAGAAGAATTCCTTTATCTCCTTCTTATCTGTTTTCAGTGAAATGTTGCTAACCTTAACTGTTCTCACCTGTAAGGAGGAAAGGAAGATGAAAACTGCAGTCTTGTCACATATAGGAATTACTTTCCAAGTTTCTGTATTGAGTAGGAATAGAAATAGAAAGCTTTTGAGAGCTAATTTCAGAATTCATATAAATGGTTGAAAACGACATGGTATAAGTTTCTTACCATATAACCAAACAAGTAAAATTGACCAAGCAAATAGCAGCAGTTAGTGATATTGAGCTGACACTAGATATATAAGCATCCACATCACTTCTCTAGAACTCCAGGATTCATCGAATTAGCGACCTCACATGAGATGCCAAGCACATTGATGTTCTCACACAAATCCTATTTACTCAATAACTACTACTAATATTATCACTTAACTATTGTAGGGTAAGATGCAAAATATATGATGCAATTGCAGTGCAAAAGCATATCCATAACAGTTTGTGTTAAGCTTGTTATACTGTTATAATACTAATACTATTCCAGTAGCTATTATACTCACATGTGACACATTGGTTGATCTGTTTGGTGTTATATATGAACGGAACGTCGCTCCATTAGCCGGCTGAGAAGATGCTTCATTTGTTGGCTGAGAGGACGCTTCATTGGCTGGCTTGGAGGATGCTTCATTATTTGGCTTGGAGGATGCTTCATTATTTGGCTTGGAGGACTCTTCATTAGTTGGTTTGGAGGACTCTGCATTAGTTGGTTTGGAGGATGGTTCATTAGTTGGCTTGGAGGACGCTTCATTACTATGGGCCATTGCAGCCACCTGCATGTGAAACACTCAACTAAGTATTCCTTGGGAAAGAAAAACAATATAGGGACTTCTTGAAGCTCCAGAAGCAGTATAGAAGATTAAGGAAAAAGAAGGTGAAGAAACAGGATTAGTGAGTCTGGAGTAACTATAAGAAATATCAAAACATTGGAGAACTAGGTGAATGCAACAAAGCTAATTTATTGTACATTTATACCAATATAAGCTCTCTACATCCAGAAAAGATAATATTAAAACCCGACCTATTTGCCCTCATCTGTCATGAAAAAGATATAGAACTTCTGCATGTTATTTACTTCATGACATCCATACGATATATAAGAGAATAACTACACAACATCAAAGCATTTTTTTCATCCAAAACTAATGTACACATGTAAGTGAAGGGAATCTGAAATCCTTCAATACTAGACCACCATCTTCAAAATGGAAATGCAAAAACAAAGGGGAGATACACGAAAAGAGTTCAAGACCCAGAAGAAGTTGTTCGACAAACAAAATGCAATTTTATAGGTTTAAAAATGACATTATCTTCTAATACATATTCAGCAACAAGATGGTGCAAATTTAAGCATCTGACCATGATTATCGTCATGTTAAATATAGTGGGTCTCTCACGGGAAATATAGAGCAAGTTATTATATACTTTTTTCTTACTCTTTCTCACAGTCAAAATTACCTTCACAGGATTAATCTGGAGCACGTAATATCTTGCCCAATCCAATAAAAGAAAGTAGGAGGAAAGGGACACTATGAGTAAGGGTGTGCACAGCCAGTTACAGCAATGGAGATTTAGTTATAAACCCAGTTATACAGATTTACACAGAAAAAAGGATCACCTACAATTCTTGTCTGTCAGAATAGATGATAATTTGCTTACCTGAAAAGCCTAATCAAGAATGTTTTAGAAAGACTCTCAATACTTCCCTAAAGAGAACTGAAATGAATTGCCTCAACCTTCAGAATACAGGTTGAAGCACACTAGAAGTTGCAGTAGTTCTTTTGAACAAACTAACATTCTCTAGGATGTGTTGAGAATAGTTCTCAAAACCATTTCCTTAGTCTTTACAGCAACTTGTCATCATTCAGGGATAATGATGATTATGACGGAATTATTTATGTTCCCAAATCAGTTTGATTGAAGCAATCATAAATCATTTACCGAAGACAAAACAGGAAAAAATGGATTCTGAATCCTATGTTAGTTGCATTTTGGTTTCAATACACAAACCCATCAGCCTTACATTTATCATGCAACAAATGAAATATTAAAAAAAAACAGAAAGAAAACAACCCATGAAGACCCAGAAGAGAACATAACATGACAAATTAGGAGAACCCAGCAATGCAAATGTTATAAATCCACTCAAATTTATGGATGATAATCACAAACAAAACCCAGAAAACTCACCGACATTTTGAAAGACAAAAGAAGAAATGCGTCGGCTTTCAGAGAGAGAGGGTTGTTGGAGATTGTGGGATTATGAAATAGAGAGAAGCAATTATCATCAAATTGGTAACAGTTGTTTTTGCGATATAACCGAAATGCACTGCCCTCCTCACAATTAACAACATACCCTCCTTAATTACACCCAATTTAGAATATCATTATCACGTAAACAACCAAGTCTTTTCAATCCTGTTTCTTGAAGCTTGGTGGTTAATCATACATTTAATTATTATTTATTTTACAATTCATGTATACATATTTAATATAATATAGGTAGTTTAGTTTGATTAAGTGAAATTAATTAAAATCCCATAGACATCCATTCCCTGTGAATGTGAAATAATAAAATCTTGTTCATACG
>JAYMTO010000713.1:0-10970 GCA_036898065.1 California macrophylla | reverse complement strand
TTCTCGATACCCTCATCAAATATATGTATCAATCAACGAACAGAACTAGTTATTAATGAAATATTTTGATTCTCTCCTATAGTTGTTTGGATTCAACAATTACAATAAGATTACTTTGTCTTGTAACTGAAATACAATATTTTTTGATTTCAAAAAAAACATTTTTCTTTCAATTTTTTGTGTAACTATAAGCGGGACTCTAAAATCTAATCATCAATCAAGTGTTAGTAAGTCAATACTATTGTAAATGAATAAATTTTATTTTGTAAAAAATATTAGAATTGTTTTTAATATCTCAATAATAATCTCTTTGATTTTTATAAGAATATATAATTAAAACACTTTAATATTATAAGTTACATAATAAATGACAACCCTCTAGTTTAGGCTCAAACTAAAATTGGATAATCAAATGAGCTATTCCCAGTTAAATAAAAAATATTTTCTTTGTTACTTATCATTATTTACAGTTATGTCCATAAATCTTCTCTATTTGATATTTACCACCCCTCTCCAGTCCCGAGTCTGATCTCTGGTTCAGCTTGAGCCTTGAAGTTGGTTGGTAAATACTGCGAGAAGCAAACCATTTCTGAAATCTGACTTCTCTCCGATCTGCGAAATTGAGCGCCGGCAGGTACGATTTCTTCTCCGACGGTAACACTTGCATCTTTTATCTCTGTCCTCTGCGATCTAAGCCTCCGTACTGGCTTCCACGATGCGGATCTAGATTTCCGATGACTATCCATAACCCTAATCTGTTTGGAGCAATCCATTTTCTCTCCTCAATTCAGTTTTATAGTCACATCACGCTCATTTCTGGTGATGTGTGCGTCGTACATTTTCCTACGTTTTCTCAGTCACCAAACATAGCATTACCGCTGTTATGAACATGTGTTTTATCGGCTATTGTTTGAATTTCATACGATTTTCTTTTGCAGGTTTTCGTTCTTCACTATTTTCTGTATGCAGTCCACAAACTAGAATTAGGCAAATTAGAAGTTAGTTAGCAATGTTGCCGAGTAGATTTTCATTGTTTGGAAGTAAGGATTCGAGCAAGGTTGAGAATTCGGTAGATGCTCCCAAGAGGGAGCTTGTTCCGACTCTAAAACTACAAACAGATAGAGATGTGTATAGGCCTGGTGATTCCATTGTCATCACCATTGAGATTAGCAACCCTGGTAGCAACGAGGCGCCCTGTTCACTCTTGGTTGAGAAGCTTAGTTTTGAACTTAAAGGGATTGAGAAGATGGATACTCAATGGTTTGCCACTCAGAGGCCTCCAAAGGGATCAAAACAATTGAGGGGTTTGTATTCATATTCTTGTTATTTTGGTATTTTCTGTTACGATTTTAGCCAGAATGAACTTAAATGTTTACGGATTTTCATGCTCATTATTATTATCTATATTATTATTATTATTATATTTTATATTTTAAATTTCATTCTCATACTGTTTAGGTCCTAAAAATACTAGAATACTAGAAAAAAATATAAAATTCTGGATCTTATGCTCTTATGTTGTTTAGTAGAAATGCTCATTTTGTTCCAAATTAAGTGTCCCATTTTCCTAATTTATTAGGCATTTGGCTTGCAAGTAAATCAAATGGAAGATCTTGAAGCATCGTTGTACAATGATGGTTAGCTTATATTGCTTTTGCTTCTTGCTTGTTTTGTTAACACTAAATAATAGTGCAGATATATTTCTGGAGGGGTGTGTATTGTCAGATTTCATGGTATTGTTAGCATTCATGAACTTAATAAATGTTATAACTTATGCTCAGTGCCTCTCTAACTTGTGACCTTCATCCCTTTTCGTAGTCGTTAGATAATACTGGTCATTGAGCCTTGTTTTGTGATTTAATTTGTGAAGTGGTCACAATTCACAGACAATAGTAAACAGAAAGGAAAGGTTTAGCCGCATTGCCTCTTGATCTTTTTTCGTACTATCAGTGACTAATTATACTCTTCAATTCTTTCAGGTGAACATGTTTTCATGGACTGCTCAACACCATCAATAATTTCAAACCAGATTGTTTCTTCCGGTGCCACTAAAACATGTAAGCTCATGTCCTCATTTATCATATCCATGTTATTACATAAATGCATATATTCTTTCTCCAGAACTCATTGCAAGATGGTTTGTGTTCAGTAAAGCGGATTACGGAATTGTTATATTAAGCTTCACATGCTTCAGTGAAAATAACTTCCCAAAATGTTTGGTGCACCAAAGAAATATGTCAATAAATAATATCATGTCAGCCAGGAGAAGATTCCTTCACAATCTCTTGAAAAATGCAATTTATTTTTCCTGATGGAACTTGATCTTTAATTTTCTTGATACTATCTGCAGATGCGGTTCAAACTTTGCTGCCAAGTGTCATACCTCCATCATACAAGGGTGCGGCCATTCGTTATCTGTACTATGTTAAAAGTACATTATCTGGAAGATGGCTGATGCTGGAAAATGATCATTCTCTTACTGGGTCAACACAAGATCACACTGAGCTGGTTTGTTTTCCCTAACTCTTAACTCAAAAATATGATTCAGTTATTATATCATCTGGAGCACCTTTCGTTGTCTTATATCGAGTATTAGATTCAACTTTGACTAGGTCACTTGTGGTTGGTATAGTGTAAGAGGTTGAGTAATGAGTGTTGCTTTGTTGTTGTTGTGATCATGGGAGATTGATATGATATTATCTTAAGAAGACTTGATGAATTGGGTGTATGATCTGTGAGAGTGAGAAAACACACAACCCTAAACTTAAGTGCTCAGAGCTCAATTGTATACTACTCATATTGCCATTTTTATTTTCATTTGCTTTCATACTTATGCTCTCACATTACATTAGTATGCCATGTGTTCTTCGAATTTGGTGTTTTATTTTTAGTTATTTGAGAGAACCTAAGTATGTTTTCAGAAATTATAGTGGACATAGTTATGTGATTTCTTATGCTCTTCTGTAAAACCCTTGAATTTAATATGGTCACAGGAAGCTCGTATTCCATTGCAAGTATGGGTCACACAGAAAACCAGTGGGTTACTAGTAGAAGAAGGTTCGGGTGATGGTGAGTTTATTCATCATTCTCATTTTGTCTGGTTCATACCTTTATAGTTCTTTGTTTCTTCTAAATCCAAATTTAACTTTTTAAAAATCTTTATCTGCTCCAAGTTTGACTTGCCACATGCTAGAACTTTTTGTTAACAACTAGGAATGATTTTCATTATTTGTTCTCTCCCTATCACTTACCTCTTTTTTGTTGCAAAAATCACTTACCCCTTTTAAATTCACTTGGATTTGAATTGTTTGACGGCTGATCTAGATTGCATGAATGCTCATGCTGGGAACTCCTGTCAAGTCACTAATGTAGGACACTTAGCCTAGAGTCACCTTTAACCTAAAACCACATGGTCTTGCAAAAGCAAAATTCATGACAGGTCTGAAGACTATCATGTATACTTTCAGTTTAAGTTTATCATTAAAGAATGATGAGACATCTAAATATCAAAGGAAAAGAGGTATGGTTACTTAATAACTGACGACTCGAGTGACTTTGCATACGTCTAAGTTGATTTGTAGGAATCAACTATCTATTAGATCTCTGGCTAGGCATGCCCTATTTCTGACATGCCGTTTGCCACATAAATGAGATTTTACAGTGTGGTTGAATTCTGACCACTATGCAACAATCAGTTAACTAACTTAGCTAAATAGTTATACTCTAGTTAATGCTTGTTCAAATAAAATATTTCGTATTATCATAAGTTAATAAGAAGAAAAACACATGGTAATGCAAGACTCAACAAGGAGATAGGGCTAGATATGGTGGAATGGAAAAACAAAATACATGTGGAGGATCCCAACAAATTGCTAGAGGGTTCATGCATTTGATCCCAGCTTTCCTTGGAAAAGGGTTTGATTTGTTAAGCTTGCTCTATTAATTGTTCATATGAAGAAAATTTTATGGCATTTATGTTTTTGACTTCAATGTTTCCAGGCATAGTTCCTACCACAACTGTTCAAATGGATATATATTGGAAAGAGATGGATGGAGACTCGGATTGGGTAGGTTGTTAGTGTTTATTCTAATATATATATATATATATATATAATTCTTTTTGCATCCGTTTTAATAATAGCTTCTCCAGACATCCTTCCTTTTAGCTTCAGATATTAATATAACCAGAACTACTTGGTTACAGGCTAGAGCAAATGATTATGATGGAGTTGAGGAAGGCTATGAAAGCTCAAGGGATGAGATCTCATCTGTCTCGTCATACAATCCAATGAAAGAAAGTGTACATAGAAATTTTGGAAGTGCGGTATCTTTGCAATCATTTTCAGTGAGGTCTTCATTTAAGGAAGCTTCATATCTTGAAGGAGGACGCCCAAGTTTATCGTCAAATGTGGCTCCTCCTCATCTTGCTGTGTCTGAAGTCTTAGATGATTCTACTGCTGGTGAGCAGATTAAAGTTCTAAATCCATAATTATTACATGTATAAAGATTCCTATCTTAATTTTCTCAATTCAGATCACTATTGCTACGGTGGGTTCAAATGCAGTTTTGCTTTATTAGACAGTAGAAAACAACTTTTCTGAATGATAAGTATGCATTTCTTGAATCAGGAGTTTTGTCTCCGAAGAAGCTAGCGTCAACCACCCACTCTCCTAGACTGCAGCGGAAACTTTCAAAACCCCTTTCTGCAGATGATGTTGGTGATGGAGAAATATCCTCTGTACCTGGATCTGTTGAGCCTGCAAAATGTAAATTATCACAATTTCTTATCCTTATATTATTTTTGTAGAGCTTATTATATATTGGGGGTCTGACGGTGTTCATTATAGTATATGCTGGTAAACTTATTTGCTATGAACATTTCCTGCAGCAGAAGGCTTCATTCGAGGAAGATCGTACAATATCAAATTGGATGACCAGGTCCTGCTCAGATTTTCGCCAAAGAACTCAGACTCCACTTATTACTTTGGTGACATGGTAATTGCCCCTTTTATATGACTTGTGCATTTTATATATTATTTGTTTCACTATTGTGTTTCCGGACTATGTTTTGGTGACAGATTGGTGGAACTTTGACTTTCTTTCATGAAGAAAGAGCTAGGAGATGCCTTGAGGTGATTTTGTATATTAATGTGTATTGATCATTAACAACAGTCAATACATTATTAGTTGTTATTGATGCTTCGAAGTTGACCAGTAGAATTGTTGTCTTATAGATATCGATAACATTGGAGATTTCAGAGACCATATGTCGACGTTCTGTCCATCCTTCTCGGAGGAATTCCCCAACAATTACAAAGGTCGGGTTGGTTGTGATTTTCTTAGTTGTTATATTAAATCTATATGTCATGACTATTTCTTGTTATGTTTTCCCTATCCTTTTCTGATATTTTAAAATGAGTTATTTTCATATATATGCATGGATCAGAAAATCTTACACTGCTTGTCATCTTGGATTTCCATTCTTTTGTAGGTTCTAAGTGATCATCATGAGGTGGTTGCAGATTTGGTTCAGACAAGCTTTCTTTTTTCCATTCCCATGGATGGCCCCATGTCCTTTTCAACTCCCCTTGTTTCTGTGAAGTGGGCTCTTCGATTTGAATTTTTTACCACTCCAAAGAATGTGGATTGGACAAGGTATGACTATGGCGGTATTCTCACTAATCCTTGCAAATAGTCAGATGAGACACTTATTTTAGGACGTATAGAGTAGAAGGTATTTCAGTCCATGAACTACATTGTCTTGCTCTTGTTGCTGCATATGAGAGGAGACAAGTTTGATCTGAAAGCAGTATATAGATGAAATGTACCAGAAAGTTGTAGTTATGTAGTAGCATTAGCATATGTGAGCGGATACTAGATTGTAGGCAAGTTAGAATATGTTTTTATGTTAGTTTGGCCTCCCGAATTCCTTTACTATTGCTACTTTGTCTGTCAGTTCATTTTAGTTTCTAAAGCAATCCCATTAGTTTTGCAGTGCTGGGATCCAATCTCTTGTTTTCTTTCTGATGCCTTAATATTCTTTTGATACCTGAATTGGTTATCCGACAATTACTTATGCTGTGAATGATGACCAGCTCGTTGACAGGCATCATAGGTGAATTATAACGATATCTGATTCTGCTACATATCTGAGATGAGACCCAATATTATTTGTTAAGTAAATACTAATTTGTTTTATCTCTCTATGCTGAAACTCAGAATTTTTCAATGTTTCTGAAATCAGATATGATCACCCTCTTATGATAGAGGGGAGAGAACGAACGGATTGGTTTCTTCCAATTACTGTGCATGCACCTCCTCCTGGGGCTTCGGCAGCTCAGTCTAAGTCTCGCTCTTTGGAACCTTTGTGGGTTCGTACTTGATGGTATAGTGAGTCCCTTATCATATCTAGATTATTTATTCAGGGAAATTTGTTGAAAGCTCTCTCTCTCACTCACTCACACACACAGACACACATCATTGCTTCCAAATGTAGTTAGTTGTTTTGCATTGTGCAGACCCTTCTCTTATTCGTTGGATAGACTGAAGTGCAAAAATGATTGAGATTTTCTGTTTTGCCAGATCTCTTGACCTATATGGTCCAGCAGCTATTCCTCGGAGACATGTAAAGCAAAATGCGAAATGGACAAAGTTGCAGTGTGTAAGAAATTTAAGTGGGGACGAAGCCATGCCCGCCGGTGCTTGCTTGATAATTTTGGCTCTAGAACACAGCCGAAAACTATGTTTCCTTCAAGAAGATTGAAAAGTACACACTGGCATCAATATCCTCTTCCATAGTGTAACGGTTCTCAATATTATTGAAATGTTTTTCTTTCATACCATGAATAAAATGCTTCCTAAACTCTAACATTAATTCCTGAGAAATGTTTAGAATTTGACATTTTTCTGTTATCAGTTGCTGTAATTCAATTTTAATTTTGATAAGTTTGAATCGAGTGCCAGCGAAGATGATTCAGGCGAGGGATTAGTAGTCATCTTTGGATTCTTATGGATGACATTTTCAAGGGATGAGAATTTGACAAATATTGCACTTTTGAATGCTGAAAATGGTGAACAAAATGGAGTATTAAATCAAGCAGACACATCTTGTGGCATCTACATGATAGTTCCTCCCTCTAGCAAAACAAGCATCAATGGTAGCTCTGAATGGCAATCTTTGCTTGTGGACCACCTTGGACATAAACGAAACTGAGCTCTGACCCAGGTTTCAGTATATTTTGCCACTGAGGAAGCTCATATATGTTCTTCTCCTTGGTCGGAGAAAGACCCCATATTGATCCCGACAGGTTCTCGATCACTAACTTAAGATCTCTCACTGCCTTTTTTGACACATTCTTGATCACCACCTTGTGCCTGTAGTAAGTAGACTGCTTAATCGTCCATGAATCGGTTATGGAGTGCAGGAACTTGACTGGCACAACTGCCAAAAAAAAATTCTCCACATAGTTAAAAAAATATGTATTAAGTGACTAGTTAAAACTCAAAAACAACTAATCATTACCTGGTTTTGTATAGGATGTTGGAGTTGTTGATGTGGTTGGCAGTGATGGAGCTGTGTATTTAGTCCCTCCTGGATATCCATTCAGAGACTGTAGTTTGGCGAAGAGGCCTACAAGAGGTGCACTCCCTGTAATTGTAGCCTCAGTTTGCTCATAATTCGACCTATCATCAGAGAAGCCATCATTCTGGTCAGGACCGCCCACCAGAGCTCCATAGATGACATTAGGATTCCCCTGGGAGCGGCGGTACCAGGTCTCGAAACCTTGTACACATCCAACAACAGAGTGGAGAGAGTATATAGAAGCAATGGAGGCTCCTCTGTGGTGCACATGTGTTGGGTACTTGGATCCGTATCCCACCAAGTAGCTGATAGATTTGGGGTTCTTGCCGAGGATGTAGTCCACCTGGGACTTGGCGAAACCGAGGAGCTCTTGCGGCTCAGCTTGTCCGTCCGGGCAAGCGAGCTTGGCGTTTGATGCTGAGAGATACTGAGAGTAAACGGCAGCAAGAAAAGCTGCAGATGACACATATTGCATGTTGTTCCATTCACGAACATACATCAATCCCCCTGTCAAAACAAATGAGAACGTTTCACAAAGCAGTCATATGATTCACGTTTTTTCAACGTGGAACTTTACACTTGAAAAGTGACAGATAAGTTTTGGCCTGCGGGATGCATATCCCCAACTATCAAGTTTGACCCACGTAAAAGCTCAAGATGACGGGTAAAGACTGCAAGATAGCTTATTAAACGGTGATATGATCTGACCTGGAGTTGTTTGTATGTTGTAGCCGTCGTTCTTCTTCAGACAAGCACAGGAGAAGTAGTCTGCTTTGGCCTGATACTGCTTCAAGGTGGAAGCATAAGCGCCTCCGCGGCCTTCCATCAGAACCTGTAAGTTATTCCAAATCAATCTCTTGTGCTGATTCATTTAAGGTTTGTTCAAAGACATTGGTCTCTCCGAAAACTACCTTGGAGAGAAGGACTTGGACACCAGCATACTTGTTGTCCCAAGAGAACTCCTTCATGGCCCATCCTGTTCCTCCCATGTAAACTGCATTGTCCACCACGTACTTGAGGTAGTACTCGTCCTCAGTTGCTCGGAACAGCCATGTCGCAGCCCACAACAACTCATCCTTCAGTTTCAATACAAGACCATGAGTAAGTACTTTTGAGGTACAAGATACGTAGCACATGAGTAATTTGTGTTTCTTTGGTACTAACCGAGTAGCCAGATGAGGTGTAGAAGCTCTTGGCAGAGTCTATTGATTCGTCATACAGTCCTCTAAATCTATCAGCAAAAGAGAAAAGCTGCAAAAAAAAAACACATTCAACATTACATTAATCAAACTCCGGTCACAAGCGTGTGTTTTTGGTGGCCATTGATCTCATCACCGCTTGATAAACATCTTGAGATCTTCACTGAATATGTATTGTGTTTTAACATGATACAAACTTTGGTGGTTGCAGAGTCTCATGTCTATAAGAGTTGGATCTCAATCTTGATTAACATATTAAAACATCTACCTACCAAGCTTTTTAGGCGGGTCGGACTGTAATAATAGTTTTGTTGTCACAATTATGATACCAATAAGAACCCACCTGTTTGGCATGAAGCAAGAGGAGATTGGAGTAGGAAGAGTTGTAAGGCTTGAAAGCAATAGCAGAAGCAGCCAAAGCAGCAGCAGTTTCAGCAGCCAGGTCTGAACCAGGATGTTCCTCATCAACCTTGTATGCTGTTCTTGGTGTTGTCATGTCTTCTGCTCTCTCCCAACAGTAGTGGTCTGAATCTCCATCTCCCACCTAAATACCAATCATAATTTAATATTTGTTTGTACTATACTTAATCGACCCAGAAACTGATATTATATCACCGACTCCAACTTACCTGTCCCCATAATACATTAGGTTGAGTGTGGGCCTTCATGAAATAGTCAGTGCCCCACCGGAGGGTCCATAAAGTGTGACCCATTTGGTCCAAATGAGTGATTTGGTCCCTGAACTCAATAGCTCCCCAAGCAACCATTGTCACTGTAAAAGCCATTGGCAGCCCAAACTTCACATGATCTCCAGCATCATAGTACCCTCCCACCAAATCCACCTGCCATTTCCAACCCCATTAATCTACATGCAGTTATACAATAATGTAATTGTAACTATAATTCCACTGTGTTAAAACCGATTTAACTAAAGCTGAAGGAGTCAAGCCAATATGTTACATACCCCTTGTAAGAAGCCATCCTTAAGGCCGGAGTGGCCACGCCAATTGACACGTCGGTCTGCCGGAAGCTCACCGGACCGTTGCGCCTCAAAAAACATAAGCGTCTTGTCAAGTGCCTCTCCGTAGCTGAAGTCCATAGCCTCCGCGCTCGCCATGATCATCAATGCCGCGAAGACGCTAATTAGTGTTATCTTGCCCATGATTTTGCTTGTCCACTTGTAGGATCATGTCGGAAGTGTTATATATAGATGAGGGGTTGGGTTGAATTGGAAATTGATGATTGGGATAAGTGGTAGCTTTCACGTTCATAGAAATTAAAAGACATTTAAGTAGAGCTTCCCACGTTGTGTTGGGTTCGTGCACAATAGATTGAGGTGCATGGTTCTCTTGTTGATAATCTTGTATCTGTCGATCCTAGCCGTTGATCACATTTCGTCAACGACACTTGGAGACTTCGAACATTGTAGGAGGGGTTTGGTAGACAATAAGGATTAAGGGGTGCTGTAATTGAATTGGGTTGATACTTATTTAAAGAGGTTAAGACTTTATAGGTCAAGTTTATATAATGAATGTGCATCATATATTAGTTAATTAAATAAGAAAAATTGTGAGTTAGTCAGCTCAAACAAACGTATACGTATAAATACTTGGAAGGCTACTTTAATACTGTTTTCAAAAGTGAGTGTCCAAATGATGATTTACTGGAAGAAGTCGCTATGAGATGGAGGAAACTTTATCCGACCAGCAGATTCCTATGCTTGGAGCCAAATTTTTGGTTGAGGAAATCAAAGCTGCCACATTGGTTCTTGGTGCAACAAAAGCTCGGGGGCCTAATGGTTTCCATGCTCTTTTCTTACAAATGTATTAGAACATTATCAGGCCAAGTATTACGTGCTTCTGCTTGCGGGTTCTCATGGGGAAACATCCATTAGCAGCGTCGATCACACCAACATCGCCTCAATTCCTAAGGTTGCTAATCCGTCTGGCGAAGGACTTTAGACCCATTAGTTTATGAACATAATCTACAAGATAGTGACGAAGGCTATTGCAAATCGAGTAAAGAGAGTGCTTGCTAAAATTATCAATGAGGCTCAGAGTGCCTTCGTCTCGAGGCGCTTTATCACTGACAACATTATTGTTGCTTTCGAGCTCATCCACTCTATGAGGAAAAAGAAGAAGGGGAATACCGAGTGGTGTGCTATAAAGCTTGATATGAGTAGAACTTAA
>JAYMTO010000712.1:0-10971 GCA_036898065.1 California macrophylla | reverse complement strand
TCCACTCCAAACATGTTTGTCAGCCTCCGGTATAGTTCTTCATAAGAACCAAGAGCACGGAGGTCAAGACTCCGCCCCACATCCTCCGATTCCATAAATACCTTACAATGACCCGTGTCTAGGCCAAGTTCAACGGCCTTAAAACAATGGTTCTGTGAAAAATCAGCACTCTTCTGCTTCTCTAGCGGAAACTGCAGCTCCAGTGTACGTCTCGAGACGCCAGTAGAATTTTTTGATGTGTCTTGATTGTTCCCGGCTGATGAAGAGCTACGAGAGATCTGCTGCTCAGTCAGTATTGGTTGACCAAAGAGTAAAAACTGATGCTTCTTTACCACATTATCAAGTTTCTCTGAATTTGGGCTAGAGCTCCCCACTGTCAGCAAGCATGATACATTCTTGTTGCTGTTTGTTCGATTGGTCATGATGTCCCCATCAGTGATCTTACGAGGAGCAAACCGCGGGAAACTGGATTGAAACAGCCCTGACTGCAGTCTGTTGTTAAAGTGGAGATCTGATAAAGATATTCCAAAATGAGTTTGCCTGGCTCCCTGTATGCCTGCAGGAGGGTTGTTGTCTGAGAGATGACAACAAAAGGGGCTGCTGGGCCCGAGGGGGTTGCCCGAAAATGACGGAATGGAAAATTGACCATCGAGGTGAAAGTCCTGGTGTTGAGGGAGGCGCAACTTCTTCCTTGACGGTGAAAAGGGTGAGAGGTTGATGACTGGCATGTTTGATACCAATTCAACCAACCACGGGCTCACACGCTTCACATTTTGTAGCAAATCCGGCTCATCCCACGTCACCTGCAATGTGGTTTGCAATAGAACATAAGAGCAATGCTGATAGCGGAATTGAACAAGCTCAGAATTAGCAACCACAGGTATGAGAATAAGAACTAGCAACCAAGCAGTTAAGTCTCTAAAATTTCACCCAAAACTTTCTACAGAAAACTTGGGTTCCAGTGAAGTGATTATAAACCAGTGCAAAACTAAGGTTCTTTCATGTTCATCACAAATTCTGCAGCTTATCCTAATTAGGGATGATTGTACGAACACAACAAACAACTAAGTCAAACTTCAACGCTCTCTAGTTTACTATAACTTAAGCATACAAGTTCTTCACAAAATTAACTTAAAATCTCAAGCCCTCAATTCAAAGTTACTACCTATACCATCTTATTCAACAAACATATTCAATCAATAACTTCAACAACATAAGTAACTGAAAACATCTACACCACAATCATCAAAAGAGAGGGAAACAAATCAACAATACCTGAAGAAGCCGCCATGGGGAATTAGGCCACCGAATATGATCAGCAACCTGAACAGAAGCAACGGTTCCCATGAACCAGCTGATCCGTGAAGAATCCTCCGTCTCAAATGCCATCTTGAACCTCATCCCCAAGCACCATTGGATCCTAATCGCAGCCCTCACAGACGAGGCCTTCACACAAAACTCCGGCGTGCTGGCTCGAGGATAATAAACAACCTCAAATGGCTGGCCATTAGCAGCAAGAGAAACAGCTTCAATTACACTATCAGGCCTAACCCTGCCCTTTGCCCCAAAACCTCCACACACATTCCTCATTAGCATGCTCTCATCTTCCCTCAGAAACCCAGAAAACCCCCCATAAGACACACAATTTGCAGGACCAGAGCTCCACCCAGATGGGGTCTCGGCTCCACCACCATTAATCCCTCTCTTGGATCTTCTAATTCCAACATAAAGTTCCCCATTTTCGGCTCTAAGGAACACAATCAAGTCTCCGGCGACAAGCTTCTTCTGGTTAACAAATGTGCTCCAGCCAGTAGTCAACAAGTGTCTCCGAGGAGTACCCCTGTAAATGTGCCTAAATTTCCAGACCTCGCCGTGCACGTCCTTTGCAATCACAGTCTGAACCGGCGGATCCGCCGAGTAATCGAGCCGAGGAAAGATCGTCTCGGCGCAGTACCTCGGAACGGAGAATCCGCCGCCGTTGTTGGCGTCGGATTGAGTCAGAGTCTTAGCAAAGGACGCGGGTTTCTCCGAATTGTCGGACCCGACGAGAACCCCATCATCGTCCTCGTAATCGACCTCGTTGGTTCCGAGAGGGAGCAGCCTTATCTTGGAGTAGACCTCGTCGGTGTCGGAATCGGCCAGGTACTTCACGGCGGCGACACGACAGGCAACGAGCGGAGGGAGTCTCTGAGCGGCGGAGAAATCGACGGTTGAGGAGGAGTGCTCGGCATGGCCTTGAGGAAAGTAGAAGACTTTCGAGTTCACCGGCGGCATTTGGACCATCCCTCCGGCGCACACGTGCCATAGCTGCGGATCCAAGCTCCTCTCCGTCTCCTTCATTTCCCCGAAAATGCTCCTTTTTCTTCAAAAACAAAAACAAAGAGACCAAACATTAGTTATAATCAGTAACTGAAAAGCTAAGACACTTCATTAATTTTTTGCGTACAACAACACTGGTAAAATTAGTGGTGAGGTTACCTGAATCAAACAACCGATTGAAACAAATGGGTCGAGCAATAGAGATCCCAAATATCCAAAACCCACCTGTAAAAATTAAACCTTCACTCCTTCACCATCATATTGGCCTTGCCCTCTTCAACTCCGAACCAATCTCCGAAAAAGAAGAGATCTTTTCGCATGTAACGATGATGAAAATGCAAAAGATTCGGACCCAACAACCCCGGATTTGATGGGCTCAACTGGAAATTTTGCTTCTGTCCTCAATTGTTGCACAATACATTACAGACACAAGACAAAACAAAATTGTTTGAAGTAGATGGTGATGGTGGGGAGGTAAAAATGCTCTCTCTCTCTAAAACGCTCCTTCGTTTAAAGCTACTGGTCTGCTACTGCTGCATTGAACTCGTATATATAAAGATAGACGATGAAGCTATTCTATTACTCCACTCTCTGACCTTTTCTTCTTTTTTATCTTTTGCTCTGCTCTGCAACAAAACAAAATCTTCGAACAACAAAAGTGAGATCAATTCTATATTCCGAACATGGGATTTTAATAATGTATTAATTACCTCTCCGTATGAACAACATATCGTATCGCGATATCTATGTTATGGTCTCACCTCACGATTTAGATGAAGAGAAATAACCGCTTCTGTGACGACCAAACAAATATAACCATGGTTAAGGTTGTAGCTGACCGTGGTTAACTTGCCCACCGGATTGTCGTAGGTTTTGTAACTAACCTAACCGAAACCCAGGTCAGGGTGCCGAATTTTTGGTCGGGATATTGACACCGCGGTCACACTCTAACCCAACATTTCTGTTCCTAGGCAAATTTTTCTCTTTTTTACACACAAATAATCCATTTTATAGCATCATTATTAAACTTTTTTAACTCTAAAATGTGATTGTTATGCATTTTTATCTAATGATTTCACTTCATTTAATATGTCATGCTTCCCGTATTTTTGATTTGTCATCTTTTGAGTGATCGTTGCAAGAAATTTGAATATTATAAAATTATTGTTCACCTTTACGAATTATTAAATTTAACTTTCTAATTTTTTATAAGAATTATGTAACAAGATAATTCTAATTATGGTGTCATCCAATCTAGATATTAAATCACTATCAAATTTAAAAATATTTAGTTATCTTACTCAAACTAGGGTGAACAAACCTATATGTGTTAAATTGTTACAACACTAATAAAATGTAACTATAATTATTGATTTGATTTGGTTGACAGTTAATTGAAATTGAAATGGAAATGAAAAATAAAGAGAAATTAGTTTAAGACAGCATAATAAGTAGTGTAATTGTTTTTGGTTGAGAAAATGATTAGTAGGAAATTGTAATGTGTGGATGGAGGGTTGATTGAAGTTGTGGTTTTGATTTGTTCAATTTGGATCTGAGTTTTGTCCTTTATCGTTATTATTTTTTGTTAAAAACAACAGAAACAGCTCAACAAACAACATCATCAATCATCTTTTTCTCTCTGGTTTCAACCTTTTTTTCTCGATCCTCCCATCGTTTCTCTTTTCGCGTATCCTGCGACGGAAGCTAAAAAAGCTTCCATTTTCCCTCTTTTCCCTTTTCGATTCCTTCTCCTTCAGCCTACCCACTGTTGCAATTTCCATTTTTTGGTTTTATCTCTGCAATTCCGTGACTTGGTTCATTTGGGCTTCAATATGGGATTTTTCTGGCGGCGGGGACGAATGAGGTCCAAGGTGGAGGTGAAAGGGATATGTTGTATCTGAAGCAGCCACAAGGGTGCAGCGTCGCGGCGGAGATGATGACGAGGCGTGATTGTGTGGTGGAGGTATTTTGCCGGAGAATTTGAAAGCTTTGTTGGGTTTGTGCATGCGCTTTTGATAATTGCCCTGGGCCCGAGGCTCGGGGATCTCTCTGGAAGCGGAGAAGAAGCCATGACATCGCCGGAAAACGAGGCGTCCTCCGGACATGACGAGCCCCGTCCGGCCGACGCCTGTTGTATGCAGAAGTTCAGGCTCTACGAGACCCGATCGGTATTCTTCTGATACTGCTTTTCCTTGATCCAATTAAGATCTCATCAATTTCGTCTTCATTTCCGTTTAGTTTTCTCTGCAATTGTTTATGAATGAATCTTTGGTTGATGGCATTTAGATCAGCGAAGTTGTTTCTATCCTAAATTGCCTAAAGGGGGCCATTTTTAGTATGTGATTTGAACATATTTTCCATTTCCTTTCAATGTTTTCTTTTTGTTATGTGGGCAAGGATCGAATAAACTTCCCAGCTCTGTTCTGAAATGTCGTGTGTAAGAAATTTATATGATAATATAATGATGACTACCTCTAGTTGACGAATCAGACTCCACATTACATACAATGTAGTAACTAGTAACAATGAGAATGATAAAACCAGAGAGAAATTGGAAGGTGTGTCTGCTAGTGTCATATATTTTCTGCTGGCCAGGGGGTTATGTTTGAGTATCTGGTGGCTATGCTAGTGGTAGATGCAACCATTAGTAGTTTAATGCATGGGCTCATTGCCACGTTAAGTTAGAAAAGTTCTATATTATTTTTGACAAAGCATATTTCTACTATTGAATTGTGTCTGATAAAGGGATGTTTTCGTAGAAGTTCTGTGGTTCAGACCTCAAAACTTCAGCTCAGTCCTGTGGATTGACGGGAGAGCTACAATCTCTTTTTTACAAATTGGAATTCTATAATGATAGAACAAAGAAATCCATAGATTAGGGTCTCTTAGGACACAGTTTAATAAGATACCTGGATGCAACATTTTGGTAAAGCTCCTCCCTAAATAAATGTTGGTGTTTCACGGATACGTATTTCATTTTGGTATGCATGCATAAGAATAGCCTACCCACTCTTAACTTTTAATGTTTCAACTAATCAATGGACGTGGTCGTCATACCTCTCTCTCCCTCAGACACACACATGCAACATACAATCATGGTTTCTGGTTGGATGACTCTTTCTTCTTTACGTACACCTTTTCTGCCAATAGAGTAATGTCATCTTACCATATTTCTCCCTTCTACTTTATCGTGCTTTGCAAAAATTATTTATATGTGTTTTTTTCACAATGCTAACTGTATTGTTTGGAATGATGTAGAAATTTTACATGATAGGAAGGAACAAAAGCCGAACATATTGGAGAGTGCTAAAGATTGATCGGTTGGATCCTTCTGAGCTGAATATCCGTGAAGATTCTACTACATATACAGAGAGGCAGTGTTCTGACCTTTTGAGACGGATACACGAAGGAAATGTATCAACTGGTGGACTGAAATTTGTCACCACATGTTATGGAATTGTTGGTAAGTTCACCTGAATTTGCATCACAGTAACTAAGGAAATCATAAGTCTTATCCCAAGATTCAATATTGTTTTCTATTTGTAGGGTTTATTAAGTTTTTGGGGCCCTACTACATGTTGCTTATAACGAAAAGAAGGCGGATTGGTACGATTTGTGGTCATAATGTATATGCTGTCTCCAAGAGCGAGATGATTCCAATTCCGAATTCTTCTGTTATTTCTAACATCGCCAATTCCAAGAATGAGCTCAGGTGCTTTATTTTATCAAGTACTTTTGAAGGATGCCACGCATATTACTTAGAAAGTTACTCCATTCTCCATTATATTTTGCAAAATTGATTTGCTATTTAAGCCACCTTTCTTTCCCCATTTTGTGTGTTAAAAGAGTAGAAGTCTCACAATGATGGAGATGTACAAATAATGCTTCATATGAAGGTAAAAGCAAACTTACCTAAGGTTGACCTTTTAGTACAAGAGCTCAAGCACTTATCTGTAATACATTCATGACTGCTTGATGGACTTGTTGAGTCATCTAGTTTAACATAGTTGGTGTGGTCTTGGATCTGTGTGGCTTGTTTGTGTTGTCCCCCTGTATTTTCTCGGTCCACACACAGGAAGTATGCACCTGAGTGGAATGTTGAAGTATCTCATGTAGATAGTGTGGAGTTTCAGATTACTTGGTACACTAGTTGGGACCTCCACTTAACAACTTATGCTTTTCAGTTGGAGAAACATTTAGCACTATGGTTTACTGTACAGCCATACCCTCCCAAATGCCTGCAATAAGGGGAGTACTAAGTATCTCATGTTGATAGACTGTGGATTTTGAGATATTTGGGTCCTCCACCAAACGACTGAAGTTTTTCAGTTGGAATATTTTTAGCACCATGGTTTCATCTATAACCTCACCCTGGTTCACTTTATTGGGAAACCAAATCTTCATTCTTGTGTCTGTTCATTATTTGAATTTTTTCGTTTTGTTATTTTTTTTCAAATTCATTATTTTGGTTTACATTTTGTAAGGAGATTGCTAATTTTATATATTGTTAATGGCTTAGGTACAAGAGGCTCCTATGGACGGTGGACCTCACAAAGGACTTCTTTTTCAGCTACTCATACCGTATCATGCGCAGTCTTCAAAGAAATTTGCGTGACAATCAAACAGGACAGGCCCTGTATGAGACAATGTTTGTCTGGAATGAGTTCTTGACTCAAGGCATCCGGAATCACATCCACAATACTCTTTGGACTGTTGCATTAGTCTATGGCTTCTTCAAACAGGTGAACAATGAATGGATGACGATGAATGGTTTGACATAAATAGTCCTATACATACATGCAGGGTTACAAAATCAAATGCAAATTGTACAGAAGACATCCTTCTGCTTTACATATCTGTAGTGATGCGTTTTAGAAATATTTAGACCTAGGCACATTATCTCCGGAATTTTCCTATGCCGGAGTTAACGAAAACAACTTCATTCTTTAGATGGTTTTCTATCCAACTTTTACAGTCTCCTATGCACCTCTGTTTCCATTTTTCTTCATGTCCTCTCTTCATAAGAAGTCTTAATAATTCTCTATTATGTTTCATGGTACTGGTTTCGTTGGTGTGTGTTGGACTTTGAGTATGACTTGTATGGATTGGGTGTTAGACATGTACATCATATTACTTGCAGAGTGACCAATTAAACTGATAATTGTTATCTATGGTTTAACGAGTTCCTTAAAAATTATTGGTCTTCGTTTTTATCTCTTTTGTTACAAAGTTGCCTTTTTGGGTTATTTGGAAGCTTCATTCTTTATGTTTCACTGATTACTAAATGCCATCTGAGTCCAGGCCACTCTGTCTGTGTCTGGAAGAGACTTGAAGCTCACCCTCATTGCAAGACGATCACGCCATTACGCTGGTACCAGGTAAGGATGCAGGAATAATTTCGTTCCCCATAAGACTGTTTTCTCAGGTTGCATATTTTAGCGCAAAGTGTTGTGTTTCCTTCCCATTTGTTAATGTTTCTGAGCTGTAATTATAGTCATATCATTAGGGAAATGTGAGCATATTAATTCAGACATTTTTAGGATTTCTATGAAATTCTTCAGTCTTTGTCAGTTGTATATGTATTGCCCCTGCATTCTGATGAATGACAATCACTGTGTGATTATATACTCCATCCATTATCAACTGATTGCCTGATTTTGAAAATGATTGCTAAATTGTTTTGAGGCCAACTTGAATCTGCTTACTCAAATTTTCTTCAGTTGATTATTACCTGATAAGGTCAAGGAATAAGGAAATCAACTAACTTCATTCAATTTCACTTATTAATTTCTTCCTTTTAGGTATCTGAAACGAGGTGTAAATGAGAAGGGCAGAGTAGCTAATGATGTCGAAACAGAGCAGATTGTTTTTGAAGATGTTCCTGATGGTCCTGTAAAAATAAGTTCTGTTGTTCAGAACCGTGGCTCAATCCCACTTTTCTGGTCACAAGAGACTTCACGTTTGAATATTAAACCAGACATAATATGTACGTGCTCAAATATGCTGTAGCATTTTAAGATGATAATGCATGTCTTTTTAGTTTCTTACCTTTAAAGTTTTGTCCTTTCAGTGTCAAAGAAGGACCAAAATTATGAAGCCACGAAACTTCATTTTGAAAATCTTGTCAAAAGATATGGAAATCCTATAATTATTTGGAACTTGATTAAGGTAGGCTTCTTGGTTGCTATTTGTGCTTGATGCTTTAATCATATGATTCTATCTTCCTCAGTATTTATATCATTTGTAGGAAAATTGACGAATTTAGTACACAACTTTGAACAAACTTTGTCATGGTTAATATTAGTAGTACACACCATTACCAATTGTTAACTCTTCCATTAGAATTGCTGACATGGCTCTGTTAGTGATGATGTGGCAATTTGCACACGGAGCCACATCAACACCATGGAGGAGTTAACGATTGGTGATGAGGTGTACTATTATCGTTACCAACTTCATCAACTTTCCATATTTGTATTTTTTATGAAATGTTTCAAGAGGTATTTGCAATCCAATAAAAGTTTCTGTAACAGTACTATGAAATACTTGTGCATGCATCATGCAAAGAGAAAAAAGGAGTAGTTGGTCGGTTGTTAGAGGAAGGTAGTTTTTAATTAAATATTCAGCCTAACCTTATACAGTGAAATATTACATAAATGGTCGTTTTCCTTTGTAATAAGGATATTTTGGGCTTAAAAGTGTAAACCAGCTTCACTTAGTTTCAATAGAATGATTCCAAATGAATACAAGTTTAGTAGGTACAGTTAAATTTTTAAAAACACATTCTTTGAAATATAAAACATTTCTCTTGCTGATGTTGTGTTTTTGGTGATTGGCGGCAGACACAGGAGAAGAGACCACGTGAGTCTATTCTTCGTACTGAATTTGCTAATGCGATTGAGTATATTAATAAAGATTTATCTGAGGAGAACCATCTTAGGTTCCTTCACTGGGATCTACACAAACATTTTCGAAGGTACATATTAGTTCTCACTTATATGCCTATTTTTAGAAATTATGACATTGTTTGCCATTGCTAGAAGACTGATACCTTCCTTCTATATTTGTTTCTTTCCCAGCAAAACTCAAGATGTTTTGGACACCCTAGGCAAAATGGCTACGTATGCGTTAACGCTAACAGGTTTCTTTTATTGTCAAGTAACTCCGGCATTGAAACCTGAGGGGTCAATGAGGTGGCCTTCCTCTGAGTAAGTTTGTTCTTTACATTTGCACTCTGTTAATTATTTGTATGATATTTATTAATATGATTCTTGGTGCATTTGCAACGTTGCTTTTAGAAGATCAGCCAATACTTTCTATTTTTCTGCCTTTGGCAATGTAAAAAGAGTAAAATTACAAGTTATGATTCTAATTATGGGTTAACCTTTTTTCAATTATTTTACTCGTGTACGCTTCCATGATATATATGATTCAAGAAGCCATAGAGAAATTTAGGGTCTCTTTACTTGTGGAAAATGTTTTTCCTTTTCTTTTTCCAGTTTTCTTTTCTACCTTTTCACATTTTCATGGAAAGTTGAGATTAATTGGAAAACTTGTTCATTTGTGCAATTTTTTAATTTTCTATTCTCATTTTCCTTTTCACATTTTGCTCTTAAACTAATGAACCAAATACAGAGAAAAATAAAAACTTCTTATAAACTATTGTATATACGAAATATAAAGAAATATTGTCAGGAGTGAGATTTGAGTTAACAAATTCCATTGAAGAACACTTTTATGATGTTGTATGTGTTAAGAGTCCACATGTGAGTCTTGGTCCCTCGTTGGGTAATTATGGGGTGAAGGAAGAGATGATATACACCTTGGACCCATGACTTACTAGGCTAGTCTTTTGGGTCATTAAACACATTTCTGTAAGGCATCCTGTCTCTAAGCAATACACCTGCCATTTAATTGTAAACAATGTGAGTTTCTCTAAAATTTAGTTGATGTGTTAGCCTTATTAAAAAAATGCTTGTGTTTTGCTTTGATGTGCTCACTAAGAGACGTAATCAATTTGTTCTGGTTTAAACACCATTGTATTATGACAATAGCATATTATACTTTAAAAATTAATAAAAATTGAAGTGGATATCAAATGGCAAAAGCTGGGTGTACTTGCACCTGTGATTTTGTATATTATCATAATAATGTGTGACTATGATGATAAATGGTAAAAGTAGCATTATAGACTTCGTTATTATTGTTCTTGCTACTGAATATGGTTTTCTGACTGATATTGGAATGAAAAATCTGATGCAGGAATGTTGACAACGGCAGCTTGTACCCCCAGAATCATTGCAACAATGATAATGAAGATGGTAATAACTTGGAAACAAAAGTCAGTGGAGGTAATGTTGATACTAATGACAATCATTCTGTCAAGCCTCCTACGTTCCAGAGTGGGGTCCTCCGGACCAATTGCATAGACTGCCTGGATCGGACAAATGTTGCACAGTATGCATATGGATTGATTTCTCTTGCACACCAGCTTCATGCTTTAGGAGTTATTTCTTCCCCAAAGATTGACCTTAATTCTCCTTTGGCTGATAAATTAATGGCATGCTATGAGAGAATGGGTGACACACTTGCACACCAATATGGTGGCTCAGCTGCTCACAACAAGGTAATTCTAACTTGCTTTCCTGCTTG
>JAYMTO010000711.1:0-10974 GCA_036898065.1 California macrophylla | reverse complement strand
TTGCTGAGGTTTTGTGGGGTTCTTCACCTTGAAATCTTAAAAAAGTTAACTTTGTGTACAGAGATAAACAAAGGTAATGTATAGTTTTTGTTGTATCAAATCATGTAGTTGCATAGATTAATGTTTATGCTTTGGTTGTTGGTTGTAGCTGTGTATGTATTTTAGTGATCATGTACAAAATTGGTTGAAGAAATTGAATTATTGATTGAAGATTACAACTTACCAACATACATGTTTCAATTGGAGAGGAGAGGGATGGGGATCTGGGATAATTGTTCTTGGCATATGCTGCTCCTTGGGTCAGGAGAAAATCTAATGGTTTGATATGTTATTATATATACATATATGTATATTTCATTTCATTGATAAGGTCATAAATGATAAAATACCATGAATTTAACTGAAAAAATAGAGTCGGAATCATAATAACTATCTGATATCTGTCCGTTTATTGCTCTTATAAGAAGATAAAACTCTTCGAACTCGACAGAAACTCGATATTCTGACCCAACAAGAGGCGGGATTGGAGTCACACAACCCACACCTTTGCCATCCCAAAGTCCTTGTTATGATCCATAATCCAATTTTTATCTATAATTCAAATATTAAATCTTTCAAGAGATAATATTCGTTTTGACCAATCATGTCGACTCTACCGATGTGGAGCATATTGCAGGGATCAATTGGGATGGTGGTGGTATGATCATGACACACTCAATGATGATATCATTCATTAGAGCTTTGATAGTTCCAAACTTCCAATTAAAGAAAAACAGTATTGGAACAGTCAAGTGGCATGCATGAATAAACTTTTTTATAATCTCATTTTGTTTCCAATGCTCACATTTAGAGCCTGCATGGCAACAAATTCAATAAGTCATCTTTGAAAAGCCAACTTTCATATCTTTTCTTGTGAGTTGCTGGTGAAGTACTCACTCCTATAATTGAGGCTACACATATAATAACTTACAAGGAAGGCGACCAACTGGTCAAACGCACACGTTTATATTCTCTCCAAACAAAATGTAAATGCAAAAACTGGGAAGAAGCTTGCATATGCTGGCTTGGCAGGGGACCATTGAAGAGTAGCTCTCAGACAGCGCCTGCTTTGTTAGGCTGATGCAGACATCTAAAGTAACCAAACACAATTTATTAGGCTCCAGACACGAAATGGATAGGTAGCAGAAGATAACGAACCCGGATCATTTATTTGAAGTAGGGACAATGATGTTCATGAATTTCCTCTTTGCAAATGCCAACCACCATTTATTTGGAGTACCATTGGATCTGTACTTCTGTAGGCAACATTCAACAGCCTCCCACTTGTTTCTTCCCTTATTTGCTTTAGGTAGTTTCTGAGTAGCTCTGCATTCAATAAATACAAAATTTAAAAGAAAGTAGGGTCTGAATTCTGAAGTAATTCTAGCAATCTGTTAAGCATCCATCTCTCACTAATAACCTTAAGGCAAAATTACCAATCTTGAACACGACTGTAAATCAACAGCAGAATTTCAGCAGTTATATATAGCTCATCAGTCACATAACAAATGAATCCAAAATTTTGCTCATTAGAATGCAAATGCTTCAAACTAACTGCATAATTTTTTAGCAGATCGGATGCTTTGGTTCCACAAAGGAATACACAAGACTCGGAGTTGTCAAAAAAAGAGCATAAGATAAGGGCCCTATCTACAGTATAGAATCGTGCTTGACAAATTAAAGCAAGTATTATGATAGACTCAGAA
The DNA here is from genome assembly GCA_036898065.1 of California macrophylla. Classification (NCBI taxonomy): domain Eukaryota; kingdom Viridiplantae; phylum Streptophyta; class Magnoliopsida; order Geraniales; family Geraniaceae; genus California; species California macrophylla. The sequence goes on along the minus strand of JAYMTO010000711.1, from coordinate 9,229 downwards.
CCAAATAAGCATACATGTCAAAAGTTAAATCGCAGAGACGAACTAATCAAGTACTATGATATCCAAACTTTATAGGTATAGCCAAATGGCGGCACCTGAAAATCAGACATTTTAAGTCCCACTTCATACATGAGAACTGTGATATGTTAAAGAGCATAACTTGAATATGTTTGAGATGCGTATTTTGTCTTGACATATAAGAACTAAAGAAGCTTTCTAACGTTAAATGCAGAGGATATATAGAGGTAAGTAAGTGCCAAACCTGCTTCCTTCTGTGATTGAGGATTAGGAAAGAGACCTGGAAAAGGAAAACCAGAGTCTCCAGGTACTGGTAGGCCTTCTGAGACCCAAGTTAATGATGACCTTTGTGCCTTCAGCCAAAGTTCTCTGGAACATTTTGTGATTAAACCTCCATCCTAAAGATCTATACACAAAACCTTAGTCAATGAATCCTAAGTAGCAAGTACTGTGAATTTTCTATGTAGTAACCTCTTTACAAAATCAAGCTCAACACACTAACCAAACAAGTCACAGTGATCACTTTCGAATTACCATAGCAAAGGTTGATTCAGAACCTAAACAGTCAGCTCAATGATGGAGGGTCACAAAATTCCAAATGCAACAACCAAAAGAGTTTGGCATTGTATTAAAACAAAGGGAAGCTCGATACGTATACCATTTTATTCGCCAAATACAGGGCTTCTTTATGAGAACAACCCAATCTTAAAAATCAAACCTTTAAAGCAACCCAATATTTCTGCAGAGAGAACAAAAACAACATTTGCATTACACCCCTCGGAGATGATAAGGATAAACCCACAAACAGATACCAAAATCTTCACAGAAATTAAAACCCAGAAACATAAATCAAACCCATAATCCACCAGCATTGTAACGAAAATCATGACACTACATATACAAAATAGAGGAAAATGCAGGAAAATGACTGAAGATTCAATTCCTTTTCTTTTCGAGATCAATTACATAAGGAGATAGAGATTTGCAGATTAAGCCTTTAAATGACTTGAATTTTCTCTATAAAATATTCTTTAAATTTTGTTCAGCCTAATAAACATATTAAATCTGATCAAATTTAAAATATTTTATTATTTAAAATTTTAATGAAATATATTGTTTGATATTCCTCGGAAAGGGTCCTTAGTTTAATTGTTACATTTTTAGAAAATATGGGGTAAAATTGTAATTTCAAATAGACAAAAATTCCTCAAAATAATATAGTTGTGCTTTTACGCTCTCTGCTCTGTTCTCTGTTCATTTCGGTTTACCCGGAAATGTTTTCCTCCTCCGCCTCTCTCCTCCACCTCTCGCCGCCGACGCCGCCACGCGACGCCGCCGCAGCTTCATCTCTCTCTTTCCTCCGCTTTCTCTCCCCAATACCGAATCTCCCAACCCAATACACCGCCTCTTCCTCCTCCGCCGCCATTTCAGTCCGCCGCTCCCTCCGCATCCGAGCCGTCGACGCCACCGTACAGCTCAATGATCGCTCGACCGAGATCTCTACCCGGTCCGATGACGTCCACCAGCTCAAAATCGCCATTGTTGGGTTCGGAAATTTCGGCCAGTTTTTGGCTAAAACCCTGGTCCGTCAAGGCCACACCGTCCTCGCCCATTCCCAGTCCGACCACTCCGATACAGCCCGCAGGCTCGGCGTCGCGTTCTTCTCCGATCCGGACGATCTATGCGAGGAGCACCCAGAAGTTATTTTGCTCTGCACTTCCGTCATTTCGACTGAGCAAGTCCTCAAGTCGCTCCCTCTCCAGAGATTGAAGCGAAGCACATTGTTCGTCGATGTCCTCTCCGTCAAAGAGTTCGCGAAGAATCTGCTGCTCGAGGTTTTGCCTCCCGATTTCGATGTGATTTGCTCTCACCCCATGTTTGGTCCGGAGAGCGGTAGAGATGGTTGGAATGGGCTCCATTTTGTTTACGAGAAGGTGAGGATTGGAAGTGAGGAATCGAGGGTTTCGAGGTGTGAGAAGTTCCTGGACATTTTTTCCGGAGAAGGGTGTAAGATGGTGGAGATGAGCTGCGCGGAGCATGATGTTCACGCAGCTGGGTTGCAGTTCATTACTCATACTGTGGGGAGAGTTTTGGGCATGTTGATGTTGGAGTCGACACCTATCAATACTAAAGGGTATGAGAGTCTGTTGGATTTGGTGGAGAACACGGCTAAGGACAGCTTTGATTTGTATTATGGATTGTTTATGTATAATAAGAATGCTTTGGAGATGCTGGAGAGATTGGATTTGGCTTTTGAAGCATTGAAGAAACAGCTTTTTGGGCAATTGCATGATGTTGTGAGGATGCAATTGTTTGGGAGAGCGGAAAAGGTGCAAGCTTTGCAAGAGTATAAAGTTCTAGGGAATACTTCAAATGGTTCTGCATTAGCCTCTTCTGAATCTATTAGGTAATGTTTCTGATTCATTTTTCTGGTTAAGCCAATGCTAGTGAGTAGTAACTATGCTTATCTTTTGAACTTTACAACACTTCAAGTTATTTGGAGAGGAAAAAGAATCAAAATGAGAATTTAGACTTAGAATCCTTTTGACGGTTCTTATTATTCATGCTAGGTGTACCATAGAGTCTACTGTCTACATAAGGTATAAATTTATTTTGAGGTAGCTTGACAATTACATGTATGAGGAATTCCTTGCTGGAAGATGTAATACTAATAGCTGAGATCATAGATAATACTCTAAACGAACATTTTTTTCCATCTATTTGCTGCTGAATCGTTAGTAGCTGGACTTCTTGAAATTCTATTCCTTTTACCACTAAATATGGATGAGACCTTAAATATAATAGTTGATGCAGACAATGTGGATACTTTACTAACAACATTTTTGTTGTTGAATTCATTAGAAATCGAGATGGTGCTCCACCTTCTGAGTACAAATCACATATCTCCAATTGTTTTGATGACAGCTCAAAGCTTAAGATTGGCATTGTTGGATTTGGAAACTTTGGCCAGTTTCTCGCAAAAACTATAGTTCGTCAAGGCCACACAGTTTTAGTGTATTCCCGCTCTGACTACTCTGATGTGGCTAGCAAGTTAGGAGTTACTTTCTTCTCCGATGCTGATGATTTTTGTGAAGAGCACCCACAAGTGGTTCTTCTTTGTACTTCAATCATTTCAACAGACGAAGTCCTAAAATCACTGCCTCTTCACAGATTGAAGAGAAGTACTTTGTTTGTTGATGTACTTTCAGTGAAAGAGTTTCCAAGGAACTTGTTTCTTCAAAATCTGCCACCAGATTTCGATGTGCTTTGCACACATCCTATGTTTGGACCAGAAAGTGGCAAAAATGGTTGGAACGGTCTTCCCTTTCTCTATGACAAGGTTAGAGTTGGAAATGATGAATCACGAGTATCCAGGTGTTGTCAGTTTCTTGACATTTTTGCTAGAGAGGGTTGTCGAATGGTGGAGATGTCTTGTGCAGAACATGATTGCTATGCAGCAGGGTCTCAGTTCATTACACATACAGTGGGAAGGGTTTTGGAGAAGTTGGGTTTGGAGTCTACCCCAATCAATACAAGGGGCTATGAGACCCTTTTGAATTTGGTAGAGAATACAGCTGGAGACAGCTTTGATCTTTACTATGGATTATTCATGTACAATGTAAATGCAATGGAGCAGCTAGAAAGATTGGATCTAGCTTTTGAGTCTTTGAAGAAGCAGCTCTTTGGTCGTTTGCATGGCGTTCTCCGGAAACAACTGTTTGAGGATGCAGAGAAGGCTTCACGGGAGCAACCCAGTGTGCAAAAAATACCTCAAACTGGTTCTAAACTAGAATCTTTAGAGGCCGTCAAAGTCCTCAGCAGTTAGGCTCCAGTTTTCTGCCCTCTTTTGGTAAGTAATGTTGGTCTTTTATTTGTTAATGGGTGCCACATTTGATTTTCTGTTGCCCCTTTGTTGCATTAAAGTGGTACAATTCACTGCCATTTACTACACATTTCCACCAAGTTCAACTAGGTACATGGTAGCATCCATTACATTTGACTGCTGAGTATTTTCACTTTTACCTTTTTAGAATTATCCGGGATAAACTTTGATTTATTAGATTTCACATCCCTTGTGAAGGATTCTTTTTGGAGTTCTGTGGTGTTGTGGTAGCTTTTGTAATCAAGTTGAATGAAACTATTGGTGATATGCAGATTGGCTGAAGACATCAATTGGAGACAAGTTAAGGAGAGTCTGAGAAATATGCCTTTGCTGTGCGTGATGTAAAACAATGCATTAGGACTGATACTCTTCAAGCAGAAGACAGTACAAGTATAATAGGAAAGTAAAATAGCATGTTTAAGCTAAGATGATCTTTGTTCTACCGGAAAAGTTTTGTTGAGATGAGTTTAAAGTGGTAGACTTTATTGGTTTTCCTACAGTTTTGGTTCCCCGGTTTGTCATGGAGTTCTTACGGATATCCTTAATTTTGATGTAAAACCTTTGTTCCAGTAGTTCTGTCATTATAGACAAGAATGAAATAAAAGTACTCGTTCTGTGTTGAACAATCCATGCTGTGTTTTATCCTGCTTATACTATTATACTTTTAAACATAACCAATGTAAATTCTGTATGGACATCAATTTCAGATTCAACCAACCTTCAGCAAAATGTAGCACGCATGGCATAACCCAGAAATCAAATTCTTACAGTCTCGAGTGCTACCTGCCCTTTCTGAAAGCTTTCGTAGTTGATGGCAGCAAAATTCTTCACATTTCTGTACAACCTCGGTCTTTTTTCATCCACGAGTTGATTAACAGGGCCAATCTCCATATCCGGCGCTGGCTCATTGAACATGGCAACCGAAATCCTCAGCTTTTCAGAGTTTGTCAGTACCCTGTGCACTGGACTCTTGAACACTGCATTGCTCATAATCTGCACCAAATCATACATTCAAAGCCTTCTGAGATGTATCACATCAGGCAGGCACAATATGGTTAAGACTTAAGAGCTACGTACCTGCATTTGGTCGCCAAGGTTGACAACCAAAGCATTGGGAATTACAGGAACTGTAATCCACAAACCATCTCTCAACACTTGAAGTCCTTCCACTTCTCTGTCTTGCAAGAGAACTGTGATTCCTGATCTGTCTGAATGAGGCTTGACACCCAAAACCTTGTCGGGTCTCGAACAAGGTGGATAGAAGTTAAATCTGACTTGGAGAAGAGACTTGTCTCCGAACTGGTCTAAGAAGCTATTCTCTTCCAGGTTCAATGACTTGGCCATGGACTTCAAGAGACTGTCCATAATGAGCTTCACCTTCGATGCATAGTTGTGCAGTATCTCTCTGAAATCATTTGGAAGCTCTGGCCAGAGATTGAGCCTTCTTTGATCTTCCGGGAACACGCGGAGGAATAGGCGGCTGCACCAGTCACGCACTTGGTTTTCGGATACTACCAGGTCATTGCCGTACCCTTCAACTTCATGAACTTTGCAGATTCTTGTGCCTTGTCAAGGAATGTGCTTGAGATCCCATGACATATAGCCTGAGATTCACAAGTAAAGTTTCAGTGAAAGAAGTACATCCTAAACAATTTCAAGTGGTGAAAGGATCACATTTTATATGTGAGACTCCAACACCCTTCCTCAGGTGCATGCCAGATTGAAATGATTCGCATCTTATTGGATTTTGCACGTCGAACGATAGATTGTGGGGTGTAGGTCGAACAATGACCAGTAAACTCTAATACATGTTAAAGTATGATCCATCTAATTGATTAGATGAAGACTTTAAGATCTTATAAAATAGTGAACATATCCACGTCTTTTAAAAAGTTCCACCATGGATAGTACTGATCACCATAAATGAAATTTCCCAGCATGATCAAGCAAACAATCAAAGCCAAAAAACCCATGGTTCTCCCAAATGGTTGATGATTATGACCTTTCAAAAGAGACCCATCAGCTCTTTCCAAAAGAAACCCAAACAAAAACAAAACTCCTTTAACCCAAAACTGAGAATTTTAAGGTATTCTGTGAAAAACACCTTATGATCATCTCATGACTGATCACCCAAAACAAATTTTCTAGATATGATCAAGCAAAACTAATCAAACCCAAAATTCCAAGTTCCCCCAAATGGTTGATGATCAGAAAATTTCAAAAGAGACCTATCAAATGAACAGTAACAATAAAAATTCAAACTTTGCCAGGAACTATGTGGAAAATCAAAACCTGGAAGCAGCCTCCAGAGCTGAGAGCCAATTTGAGTTTCTCCATCTCTTCCTCAGTGTATAGGAGACTTAGATCGATGATCGGGATCACCACAGACAGAGGAGGAGGAGAAGTAGAACCTGTAAAGCTAGTGAGTTCTTGTACCATGTACTCTGGTGGTGGCTCGTCCCCATGGATAGACATTTCTCGGATGCTCTTGAGCAAAGCTGGTGATTCTGTTGCAGAAATCAGAGTCTCTTCCATCAGGATTTGGGATTGAAGCATCGACTGTAACTCCCAGTTAATTATATATTGTGTATTTGACATCTCCCATGACTAGTTATTGGGCCATTCTGTTTTCTAGTATTTGTTGTTTTTGAGGAAGAAAAGACAGTAACAGATGTACAAAACTTCACTGTCAGAACATAGCAACTCTATGTTTTTATCTGATTCATTAAGACCTTTGTTTCTATCCATATCAGATTCAATAAAACCTTCGTTTTCATCCGATTCTGACATGTTACAAAAACCTAGTGTTCAAATCACATACAAAAGATGAACACAAACTCGTAAAGAAGAAATGCAGTTTATTATAAGCACTTGAAACAAAGCATATCTTTTCAGGAAGTGCACTTGGCAATACATACATATATATGATCCAAGGTTTATTATCATGTGCACCATTTCTCTACAAGGAAGGTACATACTTGGAATCAGGCATGATTCTGTGGGGAAGACACAAACTAAACCTTCACTGTATCAAGTGCAACAAGGCCTTTCTGGTAGCATTCATAGTTGATGTTCCCATAATTTTTCACATTTCTGTACACCCTCGGTCTCTTTTCGTCCACCAATCCATCCACAGGCCCGATCTCTCTTTCTGGTTCAGGCTCGTGAAACACGGCCAGTGACATCCTCATCTTCTCCGTGTTTGTCACCACCCTGTGCATAGGGCTTCTGAATATCCCATTACTCATTATCTGCATCAACAAAAAAAAATGAAATGTTGTGTTCGTTTCTTGTTTTATACTGTAATGTGTTGTGTTTGAGCTTATGATGCTTAGTTATGTACCTGCATTTGATCACCAAGATTGACAACAAGAGCATGAGGAATCACTGGAACTCGAACCCAATTCCCGTCTTGGAGGATCTGGAGACCTTCCACTTCATCATCTTGTAAAAGGACTGTGATTCCTGATCTATCAGTATGAGCCTTGACGCCAAGAACAAGATCAGGCCTCGAGCATGGGGGGTAGAAGTTGAACCTTGCTTGCATCAACGACCTCTCCCCGAACTGGTTTGAGAAGCTGGTCTCTTCCAAATGCAATGACCTTGCCATGGCCTTGTACAGAATGTCCATTAACGACCTCATCTTGATCGCATACTCATCTAAGATCTCCCTGAAAGAAGAACCAATTATGCACAATGCTAAGTTATTGTTCTATAGCAGAAACTTACAAAATGCTGGTTCATTTAGTACCTGAAATCATTTGGAGTTTCTGGCCAAAGGTGAAGCTTTCGCAGATCTTCGGGAAAGACCCTGAGGGTTAAGCGATGAGACCAATCCAGAACTTGCTTATCTGATACTACCTTATCGCTTCCATAACCTTCCGGTCCACTCTCTTCCCGGGAGTACTTCATTTTTTCTTCTATTGGAAGTGCAAAGAACTGTTTTGCAGCTCTTCGCACATCGTCAAGGAATGAACTTTCAATTCCATGTCCTATTGCCTGGTATTCAAGGAAAAATGAAACAACATCTCAGTTGAGTATAAGAACATTCAATATGAAACAAGTTAAATCACATCCTCAAATCCAAACAACAAGTCAGACCACCAGAAATACCAAAAAATTGATGACCCAAAAGAAGTAAAAAACAGTAACAAAACATCAATATAATGAACTGATCATATTCACTAACTGTAGTAGTAGTAATTGCTGGTGAAGCATGACAAGATCTTCAATGGATGTGAAGCTACATAATTTTGGTTCCAAAAAGAAAGGAAAAAGAGTAACTTTAACTATGGGAGAGAACTTTAATGTCCAATCCACTCAAAAGCTTATACGGGTAGATAAAGACACAAATATTTATCAAGTGGCGACGAGATTCACCTCTAAAAGATGTTAAAAAAGACTTGGGAAATGCATATAGAACAATGTATGAATAGTTGATCCACTTAAAAGCTCAAACTTATAAAGGAGGATCCGATATATCTATCGAATAATGACGGGATCTTCAAACCCCAATTGCAGAAAGATCACAAGAAATAAGAGAATCAGTCGAACTAGCAGAAACCCAACAAGATTCAATGTATGAGCAGCACAAAATCTGAAGACAAACCAGTAAAGTATGTGCACAAATATCAGACAACAGAATAAAAAAGTCAACTTGAGGGTTGAGTGAGGACCTGAAAGCAACCAGCAGAGTTGGTGAGAGCTGATCTGAGCTTCTCCAGCTCAGCTTCAACTTCTCCAGGAGAAAGAGACAGTGATGATTCTGGAGACAAAATACTGACATCAATGAGAGGAAACGAGCCCACCGGAGGAGATGGGTCCACAGATCCGAAAGCGCTCTGCTTGACCACATACTCTGATGGGGGCTCATTGCCATTGATGGACATGTCGTGCACTTCCTTACACAGCTTTTCAGCGAGATCGGCCATGGATGGAGAGAGATGGAGCTTTGGGTCAATTGAGTAAAAGAGAGATGATACAGCTCTTCAAGTTTGCATTTTTATTTATAGTTGATTATTACATTATATCATCGCATTGTTCACGAGATCATTATGATAATTAGTGTTTGTTAATTATTACTCTCTACATTGATCCATTCTCCGATTAACATATCTCAAGATCATTGAAACGCGCAAGTTGAACGCCGTTTTGGGATTTCCAAACGTGGCAAAAAGCGGGGCAGACACGTCACTGTATTGTCTTGCTTTCTTTCCCGACAGGACTCAGGTAGGTCCCACCGACGTCGTCTTCTGTCGAGATGCTCACAAACGTAAATAAGCTGAGTCTATAACATTTTATTTGGTAATTTTTTTTGTAGTGGTACGG
>JAYMTO010000710.1:0-10978 GCA_036898065.1 California macrophylla | reverse complement strand
AGAAAAGTGGAACTAATTTTACTCTATTTTTCTCACTCAAAAGGTGTCTAAATTGATAATCATCACGGTGATTTGAACTTTGACCACTAAACCAAGAACCAAGCACTTGACCACTTCATCAAATTCATATTACGCATATAATACAAACTTGAATAACATATTATGACAATAATACAGAAAACTACATTACAGACCCCATTGGGGTTTCCTTTGCCCAACAAAAAACTTTGATACTGAATCTTATTTTTTGGTATGGGTTTAAAAGAACAAAATATTTTCTTTTGAAAGCAAAAATGGATCAATATGGCAACCAAATATAGCAATCACTATTTTAAACCAGGGCTAGAGCCTTTTTCATGCATCATCATCCCTTTCCTGTGGGGGTGATCCCGCCAGCCAACCCCAGACGCCGCCCGAGCCTTCTCTCTGTTTCGCACTCAGTGCAGCTTGTTCAGATGTGGCTTTTTGCCGCTGGAGGAGTTCAAGTTCCTTTTGCAAGGTCTCCATTGTTTGGAGCTTCTGTCGTAGTTCAGCTACGTCAACCTGTTGGTTAAAAGAGTGATTATCAGAAATGATGCCTGGTCCATTATGAGATCCCTCCAATTTAAAAGGAAAAAACAGTTACGTAAAGGTTGAATAAATACCTCGAGTTTAAAACATCTGGACTGCTCAGCAGCAAGCTGGCCACGTATGGATTGGAGCTCCTACATACAACAGAATTGTGATTGTTCCATGAAACTAAAAGCAAATTATTGTATGGAAAGTTCAATTATCAAAATAAAGATGTAGCATTTTTCCTAGCTTTTTATTCTCCCTTACGTATGAACCAACAAAATATCCACCCAAAGACCAAAACAAAGTGGCATTATGATGTCAGGTGATTAATACATACGTCATCCCAAAATAAGTGCCCCTCTATCTCAAGATAAGTGCCCCATTTCTTTTTTTGTTAGTTAATTAGCCATGGATCACTAATGTTATCCCTATAAGTTAGTCCTAATAACTGAGTATTGGGGACATGGGAGTACACAAAGGTAAAAGGTTGGAAGTCAAACACTACAAATAGCCAAATAGGACATTTATTTTAGGACGGAGGGAGTGTATCACTAAGTAAAGATTTACCTTTTCTGGTTTGGAATTTCAATTATATTACTCTTGGAGTTAGATTGATGCAATATCAAAGTTGCTGCTCTTTCACTTGAAGATGATGGTAATAGTAGGTGGGAAAGGGAAGTGCAATAAGAAGAAAAATTGGAAGGAAAAAAAAGAGGAACCAAACAAATAGATCCTGCGGTTTCCCAGCAAAACTTCCACTTCACAAGGATTTAAGTTGCAACAGTGCTACAGCTTCAGTATTAAAATTTTCATGCCTTATCATAGAAATGGAACTTCCTTCATGGAAGTTATGAAGGGAAGCTCTTTTGCTTCATATTTTCACATTAAGCAAATAATTGCAAAAATACTAGTTACCTTGTAAAGATCTGTGTTTCGACCCTCAGCTTCAACTAACTCCTGTTTTAGTTGGTGAGACTGCAACTTCTCCTTGTTGAGTGATGACTCCAACTCTTCTTTCTCTGCCTTGAGGGTTTCTATAAGCTGTCCACTGGTTTCCTCACCCTTGGATTTCTGCATAATATCAAACGTTTAAGTGAAAGGGATAACATGAAACTGTTGCATTCAAGAGTTATTTGACACCACAAACTATCTAGCAAGAGACAACTGCAGCAATAATTTGTTGATGAAAAATAGAGAGAATAAAACATCCAGTACAAGTGGAACATAATGAACATTGAACAAATACATGAACTCTTCAGTCATTGAAGTCTGCTTATGACTCTTGCTGTATTTCCTAGTGGGTAGTGATTATCTTAAAACTAATTACTGACAAAGAATTTTGAACGAAATAAAACTAAATTTATTACCCTGAAAAATATATGCATTATAAATATTAATATATGCCTGTTGACTTTTTACCAGCATGAAAAATAATAGAATACCAGAGAAAAATTAGCAGAAACATTCCCATGAACTGATACATGGTCCAAAAGTTGCACATGTTTAATACATAGCATACCTCTGAATTAACATTGTCTATGACAATATCCCTAATTTTTCCTTCTTGACTTGCTTCAAATTCAGATCCCAGATCTCTTGTGGCATTTGTAGCATTATGCACAGCTGTAACACTGTCAGGAACTGGAGTCTCTGATATTTTTGATTGTAAGGTTGATTTGTGGCTTGGTTTCAGAACATTAACCTATACCAACAAATAAAATAAATAGAAAATAGGAAAGGCAGAAGATGGTACAAACACATATGACAAAGTTACTCAACCTCATTGCTATAACGGCCATTGTATCCACCAAAAGATACAAGTATATCTTCCCCACTGAAGGAGCTCACAACTAGACTCAGGCCCTGCAATATAATACAATCAGATGATGATCCACCATATTATTTCCTGGCTACGAAAACAATCTGTAGGTACTATAAACCATTAAGGATGGATGATCAGATGCAAACGATATCATACATAAAATCAACAGTATAATACTTAACAAAGCCAAGTTAGACCTTGATCATGACACAATAACTCTGAAACACCTCAGAAAGAATAAGGAACAGTAACAAAACAAATGAAGTTTCTCGTGTCAAAATGCAAGCGTACAACTGTATACACAAATAAAAGAACAAGAGTAAGCACGCCAACGATGGTGATTTGGGAGCCACTCAAAATCATTAAGTATTCTTCCAAAAAAATCTCCACTGCTGATGCTGATATTAACAACAATGATTTTTTTTAAAGAACTAGCAAACAAATGAAAACACTGGTGATGATAACACATGGCAGGGCAGTATAGCAGAATTTACAATTGAAAAAAAAATCTACACGATCCTTTGTAGAATAATTAATAACTTAATACAGATGGTAATACATTGCATCATCTCCGATGTACATCAACTGTATTGAAGTATATATGACAGAAATTCTATGAGTAACGTAAAAATAAGAGTTAGTTTAGATAAAAAGATAAATTCAACTTCAACCATTCTAGGCAACCATTAGGTATTTCGGGCCTCTACATGCAATTTGCACAGGTTTAACTCTTGAAGGGGACGTTTCATGAAAATTGTGAAAGTAGTGAAAAGAATGGAAACACATCCCAAAATCACTATTCCCCAATACCCTTTCCAATATGATATTGAAAGGGTGTTTTGCACCTTTTCATTTTTATCTAAGAACTTTTACATATCATGGTGCCAGAAAAACTGTACAACCCAAAGTGGAGTTATCCACATGGTGCAAATTACTAGTAGACTGATGAAACATTCTCATGAAGTACCTCACTAGCAAGCGGAACACGTCCTTGAACAGTAGTTACAACTGACCAAACAAGCGTAGACATGTTGAGAACTACTGTCTCAGAGGCCCCTGCGAGATATTTTCAGGATGTATTACATACCAATCACATTGAATATATAGCCAACAAATTTCAAATCAACCAGAAAAATAAAGAATTATTTTGATATAACACAGCTTCAAATAAAGACCAACCAGCTTTAACATATTAACCAAATGTACTCAAATTATTTATGATGCTGTTAAGCTAAGAATACTTCCAATTGCACTCATTGTGCATCCTCTTACGCCAATCCAAACACTAAATAATGAAGATTAAGATGCCTTCAAAAGAAGTTCAGACGATCCCCCAACCACAAAAAACAATTTCTTTAAAAGAAGTCACACACTCTTAATTAGTTGACCTACCCATGCAAGCATTTAATTCTGTTCAATGAAATGCCATTTAAACCCTTTCATACCAAAAATCTCATTACCCACCTAGGCTGAACATTTCTGCAGCTAGAACAGCTCTAGACAAATTAGAAATAGACAACAGACAAGCAAACTGAATGACATGCCATCCCAATTCTTTAGACCATTAAAAATCACCAGTAAGTATGTGCCAACAAGCTTGCAAGCAAGGATGAATTACTTAATTCATATCTGAATAGTTAAATGTAAATAATGAATACCACTCTTGTTGTCACCACCACCAACAATAAACCAATTCTCCCCAACTGTCACCCCTGCATGACCGGCTCTTGGAGTTGGTATATCACCTTGTTGTGAGGGCATTGACCATTCCATCTATAAAGTCCACATGCATCCAAGTTAAAATGATGGTCTCCTATCACAAGAACACATTTTAGAAGATAAAGATGGTCTCTTACAGTTTGCAAATCAAGAACATGCAAATCATTGAAACAAGTAGCATGTGAACCCCCACCAAAGATGAGAAGATAACGCTCTGCATGTACCGCAGCAGCATGGTCAGATCTTGGAGAAGGCGGGACCCCCCTGCAAAATTATCTGAGAAGTCATCCTCAACAGTATATCTCAGCGTAAACCTCCATCGAACCATTCTACGTTAATCTATAAAATAATGGCAATGAAATGCAAGTGACGGCTGATAACAAATTGCATGTACCGTAGCAAGATCAAGCTGTTTTCTGGTTGTTAACAACCTTTTAACTCCCAAACGAGAGAGTGATTTCTTGATATATTATTCACTAAAGTAAACCATATTTATTCATAGAACTGACTTGGAGAGCAAGTTCTTAATTTGTACATACCTAATTTACATCAATTACTCTAACAAAAACCAACTTACATAATATACATCTGAACTTTAACTAAAGTTAAATATATGAGAATACCATAACATATAGAAGTCTTTAAGAGTTATTATATTCTCTATTTCACATGATAAAAAATATCACTAATTATCAACCACTTAAAATAATGCACAAGCAAGCAGTATGTCACTTCTAAAATAATTTTAACTTTACTCATAAAGTTGTCTGATAGAGGACTCCCCTAAAATCCTAATTATTTATAGTGTTGAAAAGTGTAGTATGTTAGATATGTTAGTGTGTGACAAAGATATATCATCTGAGATTGCTTGAAATCATCTTACACAGCATCGAATTCATCCCAGGTCATGCTTTCTAGGTCAAGGACATGCAAATCATTCAAGAGAGTTCTCTTTGCATCTTCTCCGCCAAATATGACTAGGGTTGTCCCAACTAGAGTTACGGATTGACCTCCACGTGAAACCTACAAAGCATGAGTAAAATCTAAGACATTCTCAACAAAAACCTGTTACCATAATCATAAGAACCTTATATCACTCTCATGTCCTTATCATTCACAATTACAAGTATGCACAAATCCAATTCCAGACTACTTTCAAGTTTTATAGGTTACTTGAGACCAGCTTTAGAAAGATAATTATGCATTGATCCGCCAGTACCAGTAAAACAAGAATGATAGATCTAATTATAGTTCCTTCAGCCACAATTGATGTTCGGTCATAGTATTCAAGTGCCATCCAATAAAGATGCCAGTGCTCATAAATTTGGTTCGTTAAGGATACTCCAATTACAATATATAGAGGAAACAAAAGAACATATATATACCGGAGCTTTCCCATAAGTCTTTAAAATTGACCAAGTGCAAGTTTGTGGATCAAATGCCTTCACTGTCAAAAAAACAAATACAAGATAAAGCACTAAGGAAAAAGAACACTGTAAAACTAGTTTTCTACAGGTAAGAGAAGTTACTTTGGAGAGCTCAAAAATGTCAACGTGAGTGAACAACATAAGTAACCTTTTGCAGGAATATATAAGAGACAATAAAACAATATTTAACTTATACCTTGGATAGTTTCAGAAGGGTCTTTTGTGTGCCCAGCAATTGAAAGAAGCCTATTATCCCATGGTATCTACAGAAACAACAAAGACATTAAATATAATATGTGGGGAATTCAGTGCCAATGCAACATTTGTCAGAAGATGAATACTGTGAGAAAAGGCATCAGATTTATGGGAAACTTTTGTTTCAAGAAGTTTATAGAATGAAAAGGAACTCTTTGTCATACTAACCAAGGAATGACCCGCACAGGGAGCTACTGGTCCAGCATTGGCTTCAATTCTAGACCAAGTCCAACTTCTTAAATCCAAAACCTGCATTATTCATTGTACTAAACTTAAATTATATTCTAGCTTCAGTGATGCAAGAGTGAAAGCCATTTTTACAGTAAAACCAGTGAATTAAGTATTGAAATGGAACACATACCAGAAAATTAATAATCAATAAATCACAATAACCAAGCAAAACTGAACGAGGAGAACTTTCATGGGAGAAATTATGATCCATTCAAACCACTGAACTCATTATGTTTAGGCACATGATCCAAGAGATGAATACGGTATTCCCATACCAGTTTTGCAGGTTAAGCTGTATGACAAGTAGAAATATAAGTACATGTATGTTTGAGTAATTTGCTTACATGAAGATTGCTGAGGTAACGGCCATTGTGGTTCCCGCCATAAATATACATCTTATCTTGAATAACTGCTGCTCCATGCTGCATATTTGAGTTGAATTTGATGGGAGGAAAAACATAAGAAAAAGGGAAATAATCAGCGGTAAATCTTAACCAAGAGACACCAATACCTCATAACGAGCTTTTGGACGTTGACCAGATATCTGAGGTGATGTCCACTGATCATAAAGAACAATTGAATCAGCAGCTTCTGAGACAACATCTTCCTGAGTTTCCATTGCACTCCCATTCTCTGTGGAAACAGTCTTTGTCTCAGGATCAGAGATCCCATTCTCTACAATTGCCTCAACTTCAGAGTTATGCTATAAACAAAAGTAAGAGGAAGTAACAACTCAGTAGGTGACTAAAGCCGGAAGAATGAGCTATACAATAGAAGGTCCCAGCAATAAAGGAGGTATCTATATAGCATTTTAAGTCAATGCTCTCGACTCAACAGCACTCAATTAATTATTTAATTTTGGACAGTTGTGGCTGCTGAAGTTCCAAACTGTTAGGTACATAAACATGTCAAATAAAAAACTAGCTACATCTGAAACTTTATCTTCAAAATAAATATTAGAAAATGCTGAAAAGGCATGCAACTATTGTAACAGGGACATTTGTAGTTTGGTGGTGCCAGAATGAGATATCAGTAGTATGGTGGAGAAGGGAAGTATTGAAAATGGTATGCTGCTAGCAATCACAACAGTGGAGTTAGCATGTTCACACCGATATGTTGAGTGTGGAGAGCACAGTTGATTGGCAGCTGCTTGATAGTGAAATTATGGTGAGATGATAGTGAAGTTGGAGGTGGTTTACTATGGTGGTGGGTGTGATGCTTGTTGAATTTTGATGGTTGATCTGGTAATGCTGTAGGTGCCTTTTCTAGAGTGGGTTTTTATTGAGGCACAACATCAGTTCGCTTCCAAGTTCTTATGTATTAATTACTAGGTGACCTTATAGCATGGGACAGGAGATGCAAACTAAGAAATGCAAGTTCATATTTACATTATGTGATATCAATTCAAAAGACATTAGATAGGGAAACCAGTATTTCTTCCCCTGTGATGTTGACAAATCTTATATTTAATTAGTTTAAATTTTGGTCTGAGACTATCTAAATAGATACATGGGACATTGCCATCCCCAAATCAACTTCAGAGTAGACACATATATCATCTACAAATATAAATAAGAAATTCACAAACAAGACCAAAATCTATTCCCTAACAAATAACAAAAAATATCATAATTCTTTTAAATTCACATATCCTTACATTCATTTCAACATCAACAACAGGATCTACGACAGAGTCAGATGCTCTTGAGTACCAGCCTGGATCTTCTTCCTAAACAATCAAGATAATGACGATTCAAAATTCAAATAATTAGCAAGGTTTTACATAACATTGTAGAAACAAAACTTTATTTGCACATACCTCCAATATTTTCACAAAGAGACGCATGGCTTCTGTGGAAGCCATGTTTCCAAGCCCATGCCAACTGCACATGCAATAAAACAGATAAATAACTTAACAAAGGAACAAAAAAAACAGAGTATATAGCAAGATGCAAATGTGGCATAGGATGCGCAATTTGGTATGGCACTGTATGCATAGATTTTGATGTGTCGTGCATGTGAAGAGAAATACTACATTTATCAGTGTAAGGCTTCTCTGCTTTGAACCTGTTGTAGACTCTTCATAAGGCATATAATTAAAACAACTCAGTCTTCCCAGCTCATACTAACAATGACTACATTAACTCCCTTTCTTTTTCCGGCCTTATGTTATGAAATCTGAATCCCACTTTTCCATCTCATTTACAACACTACACACAGTTACCTCTTCTCTCCTACCAATATATTCACATCAGTTTCCTAACTTTAGAAACTTCTCTGTAAATTGTATCTTCTA
This sequence comes from California macrophylla, assembly GCA_036898065.1. Classification (NCBI taxonomy): domain Eukaryota; kingdom Viridiplantae; phylum Streptophyta; class Magnoliopsida; order Geraniales; family Geraniaceae; genus California; species California macrophylla. Next base: position 2,673 of record JAYMTO010000710.1, on the reverse strand, counting down.
GAAATAACCTCTCAAATATCTTGAAGTAATATGTCTAAATTACAGGAAAAGTTTGTGAATTGGAAACACCAAGTATTGCAGCAGAGAAATTGCAAGGAATGTAGTATCGGAATAGTCTTAGTAGTCTATATTTTCATCAAAGGATATGATGTCAGTCCGACATACAAATCATTTTTCTGAGGAACGCAACCAGACACTTATGTGTCTCAACTCTCAAGGATCAAGGATCAAGTGTCATAGAATCATCATTACATGTCAGTATTCTGGAACCCCCTTTTTCTGATTTCTCCACACACCACTTCCACTTAGGACTGATCAACTCTAAAAGAATCACTAGTGTAGTTCTTTATTCATATGCTCTATTTTCATACTGGGGTTTAAAACTTATTCCTCAGTCAAGTTTAAAGTTTTTCACCTAGAGGCTTCCGTTTATGAGAAACTACAAACGCAAGCTAGTTACATAATGATTTATAACATCTCGCTTGCATGAAACAATGTGAATAGGAATCTGCGAATCAGAGAGTAAATCCTTAAGTTCATTCATGCCAGATTTCTTAAGATGTGTTGGGTAGGTGGTTTAGGGGATGAGGAAGTATCCGTGCTTAACAAATAAGAAATCTAACCTTGTCCATTTACTTTGCTCAACAGGACTCCACCCTCTAGGTTTCGGAACATTGCAAGGTCCTACGGTGGCCTGCAAATTGAAGTCGAAATTAGTTAGCACAGCAATACATTTCTGAGTTAGTTCAAAAGTCAAAATCATATAAACGACTTGTGGGATAGGGTATAACAAAACCTTTCACTGATGATGGTAAATATCATACAAACCAAGTCCCAATCAGACTAAACAAGTTATGATCTTACCTGATAAGTCATTAAAGTACATAATCCATCTAATTAAACCTGACCATCACAGCATTGATCATGAAATTCCAGATTCATTTGACAAATTTCTCAGTGGCAATCAAATTCGAGAAGTTGTTCCATTTGATCTTTGGTGACAATTTTCTGAAATAAAAAGCTTGGACATTGGCGAAAAACAAATAATTGAAAACCCATTTGCCAATGGAAAAAAAATTCAAATTTAGCTTCCCTGATCATCCACTTACTAGCAATGCTAAAAACTTAATCTCCTAGCATTTCCAATACTGAAAACCAATAACTTCCCAAAATGATATCCCAGTACCAAAACCGAACAACGGATCAGCATTCCCAGCATATCGATTCCAATCCTCAGACCCAGATCTAGCCGAATCGCACCCAAATAGCAGAGACCGGGGCACCAGATCCAGTGAAACACAGAGAAAAAAGAGAAGCATGGGTGACGATGGGGATAGAATCGAGTATGTACCTGCTGGTGGAGGGCGTAGAGGAGCAGCGCAACGTCGTTAGGGAACTTGGAGGTGACGGGTTTAGAGGATCCGTCAAAGCCCGCGTAGGAGGCGGCAGCGTAGAACCTCTCCGGGTAGGCCAGGCCTGAGCTCACGCGAGCCATCATCGCCATTTCCGATGCGTCTCTGTTGGTTCCCACAGATCTTGTTGGGAACTGTGAGAAGAAGAGACGAATTGTGTATGTGAATGTGTTGGTGTAATCGCAATGTGACTCGATCTCGAGATTCGGATTTAATTTTTATGTCTATAATTTATAAATATGTCTTCTTTTACTGTTTTTCTTTTTCTCCTTAATTTTATAATGACACGTTTGGTTATGTTTTGCACTTTGGGTGGCTTCATTACACGTTGTAACATTAACTTCTGCTGCCCAAAATTTTAAATTATATCTAGGTCTATTCTTTTAATTTAATCTTGATTTGTTTTAAATTAATTTAATTTAATTATTTATGTCTAAACTATACATGGTTCACTCAATTTACTATTGTCATGAATTAAATGAAACAGTAACAGATGTTCAAATTATAATCAGTTGGAAGGTGAGGATAGTAGGCAGCTTGGAGTAGTGTGAGATGGAATGGGTTTTAGAGATGTGGTAGCTTTTACCAGGGCTATGTTGAGAAAACAGTTTTGGAGAATTTTGACACAAAATTCTGACGATAGAGGAATGTTTGATAGTCAATATTGTTTAGAATAAATATTTCCGGTCAATTAATATTTAATGGCTCGTGAGGGCTCAGAGCAGTATCCTTTATACCAGACCTTTGGTGCAACAAGGAGCGTTGAAGCGAGTAAGACATGGGCGGGACACATTTACCATTCAAAAAAATTGAATTCTATCAAATATGAGATTCTGGCTGATCACAGTCCTGGGTGTAACTCAACAGGATTTGAGGTGAACATTTGAAGCTTGTGCTAGATGCATGATTGATCATGCCTCTTGACACGTGGATTGAGAGACGATTCTTCAAATTCCAATGGGGAGAGTCAAGACTTAGGCTTTGACTGATATAGAGTGTATACAGTCTAGCAATTAACTACTAAGTCAAATCAACTTTTGATATATATTTTAAAATTTTGATATTTCATTTCATACTTAGTTAGTGATGTTTAATTTTGATATTTTATCAATTTAATTTATTATATTTTTATTTATAAATTAAATAACAATAATTTGAACAACGAATTATATTCTTAGTTTAAGTTTATAAGTTTTTACAAAATAAATATATTATAGATTGATATTAATGTAATTTTTATAATAGTTTATTTAATAATATA
>JAYMTO010000709.1:0-10978 GCA_036898065.1 California macrophylla | reverse complement strand
TTGTTACAGAATTGAAATTACAAAAAAAAAGAGGGGGGGTGGGGGGAACAATTACCTCTTCACCAAATGCATCCAAGTAGAGAGATGGCCATGGAGCCTGGCGTGCGGACCTTTGAAGCAGAATTGTTGTTCTCTATCATATTATGAACAATCCATCAGGTCCACCAACAAGCAGAAAATTAAAGTAGAACTTCACAAGAATAATATCAAATGTGTGTTGAAATACCCTGATCAGCAAAAATACACCAATACCAGCACCACAGGCCATTGCATGAGTTTGGCATCCACTTTCCCTTTCAAATAAGCAATAACAATCAATGTAAAAATTGTAATTCCAGTACGCTAGAAAATGCCACGGGATATAGATTAACGCATAATAACTATTAAAAATGTGCTTTTAGAAGCAATGTCATAACGAAGAATAACAGTGATGACAACGGACATAACACAAACCTGCAGCATGACTTCCAGCTTGGAGAGCATAGTCTACCACATAATAGGCATAAAGCAGGTTCCTCAAGAGGAGATTTACAATCCACACAATGTTGTTTTATATACCTGATGAAGTGCAAACAATTTTGTATCAATTACATTTGAGTTCCCCACCCACCCATACACGCACAAAAGGGAAAAACGAGATTCCTACATCTCTAGAGGCAAGATTAAAACAAACCTTTGCAAGAGATCCTGATAAACATGTGGCAGATGCATCAACTTAAATGGAACTGCAGGGGTGGAGTGCACAAGACCGTGACATTTACGACACTCAAAGTCCTTGCAGAAGTGATAGAACCATTTCGAAACTAAAGAGCGTATTCTATTATCCTTAAGAACAATATCAATTGATGGAATCTTAAACATGTTCTGCAGTTTCTGAATTTCAGTGAGCTCCAGGGTGCTATTGACAATGTCATTATTAGCATGAGATGACCCATCCAACACATGACCCCTATCAGAGAATGGTTTTGGGGCACAAGAGTTCAGTAGTTTCCAAAGCAATGCACATCTCCGCAGATAAGGAAAACTAAAGCTACAAATTGTGTCCTCAATGTTACTTGAAGAGTCAATATAATTGGAAACAAAGTACTGCTGAGCACATTTAGATTCTCCCATGGCTCTGCAAATGTCTGTTATCAAGCAATCATCAAGATCTAATCCACTAATTTTGTTTTGATACTTCCCACAGTATGTAATTATGCCCTGTGTATGTCATAATAAAAATCAGAAAACAGAGCCAGCATGAATTCTCACTATTCAAAATAAACATAATGGATTGTGGCATAACACACCTGTGCTATAGAAACGAGGTAGAATATGTGAACCAGAGACAAGAATGACTCCTCGCATGATAAGAAAGGGCAAGGAAGACAGAACAGAGCCCACATCAATGATGAAAACGGGTCGCGAGAAAGGATAGGATCAGAAGCTCGCTTCCAAAATTGAATCTCAGCATATGATCCTTCCTTCTCAGCATGTTTCAAGATACCCAACATATTACCTGTGACAGCATCAATAACCAGCAAATAAGTATAGAATAGAGTGTAGAAATGACTATGATTGCACTGAGGATAAACTATCCACTCAACTGAGAGCTATTATGTTTGATAATTTATGAACTAATGCAGAAAAAGCATGGGCACCTAGCGGTCAATTACGGTCTTAACTAGTGATATTACTTGGTTGATAGAAAAAACGTGAGCACCAAACTCCTAAGTTTACTTGGATAATACGTTCCAAATTTATTGGAAACTATTCTAACAACCTGCATAAAAACAAGAGAATTGAAACTGCGAACTTACTTAGGCAACATGACTAAAGAAGAAAGCATATAATACCTGTAATTACATATTCCATGAAGATCAACAGAAAATGAGGTACAAGAGAACAAAACAAAAGATCTTAAAAAGAATACTGGCTCCACCAAATTATCATCTAAACATCCAACTGAATCACTAAAATAAGTTTCCCTCCTTTCTTCCATTTCTCTCATGATGACCCCAAAGATACTACAACTAAGACCTCTCCAGATAGAACTAAAAAAATGTTCAAATGGATATTAAAGCAACAATCATAACCACATGCCTTATGAAAAGTACAATTGGAAGTTCCATACCTCCTCTTTGGGGTATGTCATTGAGATAGTCTACAGAACCCCCAGAGCAGATGGACTCTGCAAAGAGTCGCGTACCTCTAAATCTTTGAAGCACGAGAAGCGTACTTTTACTTCTCATGCTTTGTACAATTCTTAGCAACAAGGACAAAATAAACCCACTTGAAGACTCAAACTCTCTGTACAAGGAATCAAGACCATAGGTTGTAGTCATATATGTTCTTCCAGAGCGTGCAGCAATTTCAGTTGATGCAATGGAGTATCTAAGAGTGTCCCACATTGTCGTCATTGTGTGACTCAATCTACCAGATTTTGAAAATCTATCCAATTTCCCTGTGAAATACATCTTTGAGAGCACACGAGCCACTGAGTCGAGATTTGGTCTTATTCTACTATCTCTCTTTAAAGGTAAGGCTTTAAGAATTTCAGCATTCCCAACCTCATGCGCAGCAGACTGCAAGAGACATAAAGCTTGCTGAATACGAGAGGGATTAATCTTTTCATCTGATACTAATGGGCCTCCAACACATGATGAACCAGTTATCATAGGCTGCTTCCAGATTTTCTGAACATCTCCTGCTAATGCGGGTAATACAGAATTTGCAAGTCGGCGACATACAGGGCAAAGGAATTCCCCCTGACAATCCAAATTTATGAGCATGAGTACTCTGAAAAGGGATGGGGGATGGGGTAATGAAGCATATCCATGACTGGAGAGCATAAAAGAAATAAGATGCCAAGGAAAAAAACCTGATCAGGATCAACAATATGGCCTCCTTCAAAAACAATTCTTCTCACAAATCTGGATGGAAAAAAAAAGAACAATGCAGTACTTACACACGAAACACCCAAATTTTGAGTAATATTTTGACTGTAAAATAATTAGCCTGATTTTATGGATTAGACCTGAAACATACTAATGCACACATTCAGTATACAAATAAAATATCACTTGACATAGATGATGAAAAAAGGGGTTTATTTCAATCACCTACCCTTTTCTGATTAGAAGGCTGCAATGATTAGTTTACTTGCACACAAAGGGAGAGAAAAAACAAAAACAGGTCAAGGTAAATCTTGTCAAAAGAACAGTTACCTCTCCTTCACTGACTCCAAATAGCGATCAAGACATCCCTGATGCACAGCATGTCCACAGGAAGACACAAATATTCCATCGCAACCTGCAGGGCCAAGACCATCATATGCTGGAAGTTGTGTATTAGATGCCAACTGTATCCTATCATTGGGAGGATTTCCGGATGTCGAAGATACTTCTGCTGATTCTCTTGAAAGAGCGGCTATGTATTTTCCAAGTAAGATAGATTCTGCATCTTTTCTTCTTTCTGGACCCCCTTCAGCAGTAGAAAAATTGTTTTCCTCGTTCATAAAATCCGAATGCAAAAGATGATCGTGCACATCTTTACGAATAGAGTGATACATATCTTCTTCTAATTTCTCAAAGGCATGTGCATTCCTCTCCTTTCTCTCATTGGCTTTGCATGGCACTTGAATATTTCTCAAAGAAGGAAAACGAGCTTTAACAAATTCTAGAAATGCATCTATCTCTGCAGGTTGTCCATTAACTGCAAACTCATTGACTGCATCTTGAACCAACTGTGCTAACTGACAGGATGAATTTTCCTCTAAAGAACTTGTTTCGGATTGATCAGTTGATTTGTTTGCCACAATAGAGGCATGTTCCTTATCTGACAGGCGAACTTGCTCCCACGATGGGGGAGCTCTGTCAACGAAACTCAAAAGCCTAGATTTCTTGTTCCAAGCACAAAGGAAATTTGGCATAATCAGTCAACAATACAGGAATCAATCTTTTAAGTGACTCAACAGTTGGCATACAAAAGCAGATACTTACCTGTAGAAGAACCAGGAAAGATACAGGATGTTGGGAATTCGAATCATGGCAAAGAGAGCAAACATCTTGGACCGGTTCTTCAACATTATGTCCAACATCTTGGTCAGAAATTTCTTGTTCAAAGTCTGAACAGTCATCCTCTGTTGTATCAATGCTTGCCATAAATTTTGACTGTTCAGCTCTCATTTTTTCCTACATAGAAAAATTAATACTGACAAGTGAGCCTAGAATGATTGGTTCATTACAAGGAGCAATTCAATTTGGAGCAACCCTGTATAGAGGTGAAGAAACTAACATCATCATCAGCAAATTCAACACTAAGAAACTTAAGCTGTTCTAACAGAACGCAGTGCAAACTAAAAAGAACCACCTTCTGTTCCCTCGTTCTATAGTAGAAAGAAATACTATGCTTTTTACGCATTTTGGGAGATTCTAGTATAAACATATGTACTGCCTGTCACATAAAAAATTGTTAAGCATGATATCTCACCAATATAGCTGCCTGTCTCTCTCGAGCTTTTGCTTTGCGTTTCTCACTATCAGAAGCTGAACCCAATATATTTTTGTCTCCATTACTTTGTGGTAAATGATTGATCACTTCAGGTGCGAGTTGTTGCAGTTTTCTCATGCACCCAGAATCTATCTCAGCGAACTTCTTCAACAAACTCTCAATCAATGAAGAAAGATTGCAACTGCCAGCTTCCAAAATGGTGTCCAGATTCTCTTTTCTATGCATCCTCATAAGTGCAACAAGAAGGGACAACAAGCTCTGTGTGCCAGCACCATTAAGTAACGCCTCATCAATTTCTTCAACAGCAAGAGCTATCACTGGAACAGGATCTCCTACGAAACATGACAGATCACCAGATTCCTTCAACTGAAAGGAGATATTTAATGCTAGTGAAAGCAAGTGCAATGCAGACAGAAGAACACTATCTGGAGCACGAGATTCAGTCAGCTTGTCTGTGAAGACAGCATAAAATAGAACTGCACGGATAATTTGAAGGAGAACTCTACAAGTAGCTACTCCAGCTATCCCCTTAAGAGGAGGATAAATTGACGTCCATTTCGGCAGCTGAGCAGTAAATGCAGAAACACTACAGAAATGTTGGTATCTTTCTTCTGCCACTTGCAAGTCCCTTAGGCTCCAACGGGGATGATACAAATCCAGCTCTTTCCAATAAGTCCATCGCAGTGAATATTTCCCCTGAAATACAGAAATATCAGGATGGATAATGCAAACATGAACAGAAGATCAAATCCACAGTAAAAACCTGATTGATGCCAGAAGGATTGGAATACTGGGCTATGGTGTCCAAAATGTCCTGAAGCTGATCAAATTTAGAAAGATCGCGAGGGAGGGATTTGACCAACTGACTGTGAGTTGCATCTCCTACAACTAACTTATGAATCAACTCTCTTTTCACACTTTCAGCTGTACTAAGTCCACAAAATCGCCTTTCTTTGACTATCTGTATGAGAAGAGTGAGCATCTCCTGGACCAAAACTGGTTCAAACCTGAAAAAATAGTTATTTAAGAAACCATAAATACCATCCATTGTGGAATAGACTCACAATCAATCATAGGAACATAACTCTAACATGCACGAGCACGCACACACAAACACACACATACACATATATAATTATCCATGGTTCAAATAAGGTCAGCTGATTGAGCAATAAGAGGCTTGTTCACTCCCCAGCATTATAGTTAGACATCTATTTTTTATTTATTATGCGCTTTCCTTGTACCGAAAAAATTCAAACAAATATATACTGCAACTATGTTGCAGACACCTGAACAATCAACAGAAACCAAATAAAGCAATAGCCGAAGGGCATAATAGTTCAAGAGAAGTGAACATCTCCAAAGCATCCAACCCAAAAGACAACACTGTTGTGAACTTGTTCTCTGCAAGCATTTTGAGCACCAAAATTTGAAATGAGGACTATACAAGTGCTGCTGTATATCATGGTCTATGTTCAGTGCAACAACTAAACATCTAGATGTGTTCTTTGGCTCAGTCTTTGATATATAATATCATCATAAAAGAGCACAGATTCAATCTAAAGACATTACATCTTAGAGACCTATTATCAAACCCATCATTCTGCACTTTTTTTTAATATTATAAGTATGTATGATAAAGGCTGAGGAGATGAATACATACTCATTGGACCTTTCAAAACTTAGTAAAAGGTAGCTTGACAGCCCAAAGCGTTCCAAAATTCTGCTGACATAATCATCAGCTGGAGCCAATGAAGCGCAGCACTGAAGCAGGAAAAGATCAAGCTCTAGATCCAGTCCCGACCTGCATTTTGATCTGATTAGGAATAAGCTTGGGCAACCACCACCACTACCCAAGGGAATGCCATGCAAGAGAAGCTGAAGCAAGACATGGTATCCGAAATAGATATGACATAATTTACTTACCAACGAACTGTACGGTAACATTCACAGGACAACAGAGCAGCATCCCCATTCTTCCGCCACATTCCTGCATGAACTTGAGCACAGAATACCCTTGTACGCAAAGGATGCTCCATAGCAAAGGCAGAAAACCCATATGGGTGGCAACTTCCCAGAATGTATCCAAAGAAATCAGAATATTTGGCACTGGTCATGTTGGACATTCCAGATTCTCCATAGCATCTTCCTAATGCCTTCTGTAAAAGCAATGCAAGTAACCGGTGCAATGGGATGTGAATTGATATTTCTTGTGAGCTGACATCAAAATATATGTCTGGCCAATTGGCCAAACTCAGCACGCGTAGGGCATCTAATTCTACTGTACATTCTGCCTCCATTGCACAATCATCAACACCTGTAGAGCTTTGAGCATTAACTGACTCATTTTCACCAGTAACCATTTGCTTACTATCTTGCCCTATAAGTGGGCCACACTCTGAATCAATACTCATGCGCAAACCACTATTCGCAGATGAAACACCTTGCCTACCATTATCTTCATTTGAACTGGTAAGCCTACTGAAGATAGATTTGCCTTTCCTAATTTTGGATAAGGTTTTCCGCAATGCTAGGAAGTTGCTACCAGAGATGCTGCTACTATTGGGGGATAAGGCATTGAGATCAACCCCAGAAGTATTGTCTACTCCCAGTGAATTCTCTATAGCCCTCAGGCACTCGTAGGTTAAGAATGATACGGATGGTGGAATTATAAGGGGGAAAGTGGGCTCTGATTTAACTTCAACAGACATCGGTGTATATGCAGTAGCACTGCCCCTTCCTGTTGGACTACCTGCTGAGCTTTCTTCGGATAAACGGCCAACTTTTGCATGTCTCGGGCCATCAGTGTCATCCATATCCATATCTTGTTTGTATTTATTCGAAAGAGTTTCACCCCCCTTCTCTTCAAGTGCGGCAGAAAATGCTCCATTTACCAAAAGAACATGGATGCTGGAAATACAATGACATAAACCAAAAGGAATATGCATATTGTCATTTTCTTCTTCTACATGTATGCCTGTTTCTCTCTTTTGAGGGTTAATTCCTTGCACGAAACCCACGAGTTTAATCCAAGTTTTCAAGATATCTCGTTGTTCCTGAGTTACATATTTGGGAACTTCAGCATGGCTCATAACAAATCGAATATCTTCAACGACACGTATAGTGAGTTCATACAGATTTCCCCACTTAGTAACCTGCAAAGAGATTGTCATCAATAGCTTTGTCCTGAAGCAAAAGGAAATTAAGAAAGTGCAGAACGTATTATAGCTTAGAAAGACATCATGGAAAGTGGGATGGCAATCAGAGAGAGCTATATTCATGGAAAAACAGAAACCAGCTGCCACTCAATCCAAAACCTAAATAAGACATTTTCGAACCAGAGATTCACGTTGATGAGTGTGGCGTTTCTCTACAGATGTTCTTGTCATCTCAAAGGCCAGCTTGACTTATATGTATAAACAAAATGATTATTAAAGATAAATAAGTTGCATAGAAAGACAGGAGAATATGATTGAAGTGGAATCAGACCAACACACTTCATTCTTAAGACACTGAACTACAAGTCTAACTATGTAAAAAAGTTGAAAGTCAGGACCATCTGAACTTAACAATGAACCTTGAAGTTAATTTGGTCTTATTTATCGTCTAGATTGATTGAACTTGAAGAAGTACAGATACATAGCCGATGCAGTGTAGTGTCTATACTAGAAAGGGATTATATCAAATCTTTAATTGCAAAAATATAAAGAATATATGGCTATTTGGAGGGTAGATACAAAGGAAATCAAGTTTTCCAATTCAATGAGTAGTAAAAACACCAAGAACAAGAATACAGACATTTATTAACACTCTATGAAGTAGCAACCTCAACTTACAGATACTTTACCACATACCATATTATTGTTTCAGACAGAAATCGATACAGATACCAAGGTATTACAAAGCACTTCAAGTACCACACACACAAGCTATACATATGACGACTACTTGAAGAATGAGACAGAAACTCAACACATACCTGTAAACGGCCATCTTCTCCCGCACAAGATATAAAAATGTCTCGCAGACATCCCAACAGCGTTGTCAGCAGATTAATTTCCCTAACCAGGCGTGGAGTAAGAGTTGGCACTGTAAAGATTTGGACAGAAAATGTAGGGAGTAGTTGATACTTATTGAAAGCACGATCATTATTCTCTTTGATGACTTCATTTACAACAACTGGGTAATAATCTAAAAATACTTTCGCAAACTCATACTTAAAAACAGGTTCTCCCAGCAATTTCAGGAGCAACTCATGGAGCTTTTTCACAACAGTTTCACTCAAGTATCTTTCCGCCTTCACCAGAATCTCCAATACACCTACTGAAGAGCAAAGCCTCCTAGAAACAAAACTAAGCAAACTCTCACTGTACTTGCAGAATTCTAAAAGCATCTCAACAGTCACAAAAGTTAGCTCGTTTGCGATCTTCTTAACCTGCACAAAACGCTCACCAGCTCTATGAGCTCCCTGACAAATAGCTTCTGCAGATACTAGCTTGTTTTTCCAGCAAATAAAAAGTGCATCAAGGACAGGCCCCACAGAATGTGCAAGCTCTAATGGAAGGGGCTGTATCTGCTCGGCACCTTTATGCTTTGAGCAGAAGCCCTCACGTTTCCATGCTGTCACGTCACCACAGTCGCAGCAACCACCACCTGTATATATGACAGAATAATCATGGCCCTCATGGTTCCCATTCTGGAAGCAGGGAACACATATGGCACACGTAGGGTCATACTCGCATGTTCGGCAACGGTATGCAATATCATTGTTTCCCCACACAGCCGCACAAACACCACGCTGACCAACACTGATTTCAGAAAGGAACTTAAGGGCAGCCGCTGGTTCACCCTCAAACATCAACCATTGTAACCAAACCATGCTTTCACGAAACCGACCTTTCATCCCCACCGAGGTCTTTTTAGACCCTGCAGCCTTAGCTTGCAGGAGAGCCTCAGCCACCTCTTCATCAGCGGGTAGCATGGCAGATACCAACTCAGGAATCAGTAACCTATTACCCTTGACAAAATCAACTAAACCAGCTTGATGTCTCTCCAGTAGCTCCCCAGGAACTCCATGTTGAACAAGTCTCTGGCAAGTGGCATCAAGATAAATGGAAAAGAGATTATGAACACAACCACCATAAAAGAAACCCAACAAATTCTCAGCTGCACTTACAAAAACTGAACAAGCAAAACAATTCTCAGTCAAATTTGAGGATGAAAAATTAGCAATGATTCCTAAAAGCCTCCACAATTGGAGCATTCCAACAAAATGCTACACTGCTCCACAAAATATCACAATAACCAATAAAACTCATTTGCCAGTTCTTAACAGTCCCTGGCTAAACTCCAAAAAGAAAAACACAATCTAGCTCTTCTCCAAAATTTGTTGTAAGAATTCTCAAAACAAAACAAAAAATCCCAATTCAGTAACGCATTGAGCAAAACAAAATGAAACAAAAACAATCCAGAACACACAAGATCAGCAGAAAGAGATTAGAAGCGTACACGAACGATTCGATCGCGAGGCTTGACAGGAGCAGCGGTGTCCGGAGGACAATCGATGTCCATAAAATCCATGGCAGAGCCCCACCACCGACAAACCAGCCAGTCTGCGCAACAGACACACAACAAACACTGCCTCAATCGAGAGCTATCACTCCCCAGGTTTGCTCTTCACAGGTCCTCGCTGCTTTTGCTCCAAATATCCACTTCTTTGCGCACGCGTGTGCCTAATCGAACAAATTTCCAGGAGGAAGACAATGATTGAGATTGTGATTACGATGATGGCGATGGAAATGAAATGAAACCCTAGAAAGATTCAACAGATTAGAGAAGCCACCAAAACCTAAAATTCGTAGGTTCAGTTTCGCAGCTGTGTTGGTCTCTCTCTCTGGAACTATCTCAAGTTGGTAACATTTTGGATATAAAATTGTTTGTTTCGTCCAAAAATCATGATTGAGTGTAACATCTATTTTCCTTTTTATATTTTATGGAAGGTGCCTGCAATGTGTCCTATTTAACTTATTTTTATTCTCTGTATAATAATTATATTTTTAAGGTTCGTCAAGAGAACATTTTTTTCGTAAATAATTTATCTTCAGCCCAGCCCAAATTATGTTGATCAACAGCCCAAACTAAAATGTGGGCCTTATAAGCCCAACTATTAGCCCAGCCTAAAACCTGTGGGACCCAAACAGACACGTCACTCACGCTTCAACGACTTTACTATCGTTATTAAATATAAGGACGAGACACTGAGACGGGGCTCCCCCAAACCTTTTTGGTTTTATTTTATGTGGTCAACAAAAGAATAAGAATGATGATAATGTTAATGATAATAGTAATGATATTTTTTTTGACATGTATAATGATATTCCTAAAATGTGCACAATTATATTGGAAGAATAATTAATTGACATTGTTTTTTGAAATTAAAGTTGAATTTTTTATATATATTTCAATGATCGTACATATCAGCATTACA
>JAYMTO010000708.1:0-10985 GCA_036898065.1 California macrophylla | reverse complement strand
TAGAAAATTAATTTCAGAACTAGTATCGATCTTGTTGCCGATGGACATCACAAATACTCATAGTGATTGTCACTGATCTATTAACAATATAATCAACGATATAAATCGATATCGTAGATGATATGGGCATAGTTACATCCCAGAGTTTGTATCTATTTGATCCATGGAATCGAAATGGGACGAGACGAGAGGTGGACCCGGTCAACTTTCTGGGGCCCATATTTTTCTCCCACCTGGCAAACCAACAAGTCCTCGTCAGACGGTACACATAACTCCACCAGGCTCGCATCGTCGTCCATCATAAAACACACAGTTCTGATTCTGAATGAAAAATTCATATCTGTTCACGCATTATCATCACCACGTCGTCGTTGTCTTCCATTTCCGTCTGGAAGAGAAGCAAGAGGAGGAGGAGAAGAATCAGGAGGAGACGAGATTGTTGTCAAGTCGCCATGTTCACTAAGCTTTTTCAAAGGAATCCTCCCAAGGTACTCCGTCTCTCTCACTCAATCTCTATATTCTTTTTGCGCCATAATTTAAATGAATTGATGTAGTGCGCTGCAATTCTGTGAGTGATCGCTTTTTCTGTCGTTTGAATTCGATTTGGCGATAAATGTTAAGGAAACTGAAGAGAGCTGGTTTTGTAGCTAGTTTTCAAGGAATTTGAAATCATTCATTGTTTTTCACTAAAATTGAGCCTCTATATTAGATTGTTTCTGAAATATGAATTATGATTTATAGTTTCCCAAAAATAATTTTAATTAGGGAAAACAAATTTGGTAATCATAATGGTTTGCAAATTAGTTGTGGATAATTGATGAAGGAAATTTGTTGTATACTTCAACACATTCTCGACGAATTCAAGTGTTTAGGTGGTATGGAAACATTCCCTCTTGATCAAGTTATGATTGTTCTAGGTGCCAATCTAATTTGTGAGAGATTTTACTGCTATTCCGTTTTTTAATTGTTTACTTTTATGTGGTTTGATATAATGGTTAGTTATAGTCGTTGTGTTTCCCAATTTTCAAGGGAGTAGCAATAATGCAGTAGTGTTGTGAGTCTCTCCAAATTATATGTCTTTATATGTTGAAAACCTATTTTAGTTCCATAGCTCTGTTCCATACTAACTCTAGAGCATACACTATATATGCTTCTTGTATTATTGTCCAGGATGATAAGCCATCAGTTGTGATGGCGAAGGAACTAAACCCACGTGTTTCTCTTCACTATGGTATCCCATATACAGCGTCTATTCTTGCCTTTGATCCCATTCAACGCCTCTTGGCAATTGGAACACTGTGAGTTAACATTTGTTTTATCATTCCCAAACTTTCAGCAGTACCATGTAGTTCAACTGCTAAACCATTTCCTAATAAATGAACAGAAACTATTATACAAACTTCAGCTCAATCCCCTCTTTCTCGCAATGTTCTTCATGGTTAATGAGTTTTCTTGCACTTACTCGTTGTATAGCAAACCTGCAAGTTGGCACTGTATGGCAAAAGTATTAGCTTCTTAAAGTTTACTCTGGTTTTCTTGTTTATTGTGCCATCTTCCATGCAGGGATGGTAGGATAAAGGTGATAGGTGGTAATAACATTGAAGGACTTCTCACATCTCCTAAGCCATTGCAATTCAAATACTTGCAGGTTCTTCAATCCAAAGTTTAATGTTGTTTCCCTTGTCATGTCATTTTCTTTATAGTGTTAAGCAGTTTCTTATGCTTAATGTTTTCCATTATGTCCTCCCTTTTGCTTGGTATATCTTTGATTTGATTATTTTATTTAATTGATAAATGAAATTTGGCTTAATAAGCCAGGAGTGAATATAATTTCCCTGTACTTTCTTTCATTTAAATGGAGAAACGGGCGCATACTCAATCCATCCCCCAATCAATTGTGTAAATATCTAATGTAAGAAGTTGGTTATCAAAAGGGGTCTCAAAGGATATGATTTGTCCTTTTGGGTAATCTTTCAAGAGTGGAACAGGGTTAACACGATTAATCATAGACCCCAAAATCATTTTTTAGTTTGTAATAAGTGTAATGAAAGTACTTCGAACTTTTACATCTAGACTTGTCTGGTGCTGTGTTGATTCTGACAACGTATTATGCTGTGGCCTGTTTTTAATTTTCTAACAGTTCCTACAAAATCAAGGTTTTCTCGTCAGCATCTCAATTGAAAATGAGATTCAGGTAGATTTATTTATTTTTATTTAAATTATTTTCTTCATTGAAATAACTAGCTATAATGTGGTCACAGGTTTGGGATATGGAACACAGGAAAATAACTTCTATGTTAAAGTGGGAGCTGAACATAACTGCTTTCTATGTTATAGATGGCACCAGTCTCATGTATATGCACGAGGCAAAATTAATTGTGCACATCCTCATTTATCATTAATTGGTTGGAAATGCAACTAAGACTTGCACACTGTCTGTTAACTACTTTGCCTTCTCGTCACATTCAGGTACATTGGAGATGAATATGCGATGGTGTCTGTGCTGAAGTATGATGCTGAAACAGGAAAACTTGTGCAGATGCCTTATCATGTCCCCGGAAGTTTTGTAGCTGGTAATATCTGAATTTTTCCGGCATCTCAAAAATACACTTCAGTTTGTTATATACTCCAAGTCTTATCCTCTATTAGTTTATTTTTCATCGAATTATAGCTTCAGAGTTAGTGGTTGTCTTTCTTGTGACAGATCGTGCATGCAAGGAATTTATACTTGAATAAATTTTGGGTTGAGGTCAAACATACCTAAGTAAATAAACATAAAATTAAAGGAAGTGCTTTTGTATTCCTGCTACAACTGGGCCTCCAAATATTTTAGGCAGCCTTTTTCTTTGGGAAATCTCACTGTCTATCGTCGTCGTAGATCAGCATTGCAAACATTTACAATTACTTTGTTGTTTATATATTTGGAGATTTTAGGTGTGAAATGCTTCCAATGTTGAGATAACAAGAATCCTATTCTTACTTTCTCCCCATCTTAGTCTACACATAGTGGATCGTCCTTTGCTCTAATGTGGAACAGCCATGTAGGTTATGGATCATTGTGATTTGTGAATTCCATAATTAACTTTGCAGACGCGACTGGAGTCGAACTACCTCATCGTCTTTCAGTTGTTGGAATTCTTCCTCAACCTTGCTCTGAGGGAAACAGGCAAGTCAATATTTACTTTAAATACTGCTTTTTGGTTTCCTGAATTTGCATCTGCAAACCATGAGTTTTGATTTTATAACTCATTTATTGCCAGTCTGCTTACTTTCTCGAATGGTCTCTGATCTACTTACATAAAGTTTAAAGATGTATCTGTCTTTTGGAATGAACTGAAGAGGGAATTAATAGTAAGTACTGCATATTTGAATCTTCTACTTAATGAGTGTAACATTCTGCAGGATACTGATTGCATATGCGAATGGATTGATAGCTCTCTGGGATGCTTCTGAGAATAAGGCTGCATGGGTTGGAGGCCATAAGGTTCTCATGTTGAAGGATATAGGAGTGGTTCATATAGCAAAAGATAGTAGAAACACGCCATCTGATGATTCATCGAATGATGAGAATGTGGAGAAAGAAATAAGTTCTCTATGTTGGGCATCGACTGACGGGTCTACGCTTGCTGTTGGTTATGCAGATGGAGATATTTTGTTTTGGAACTTATCAACTGCTGGCTTTACCAAAGATCAGCGAGCAAAATGTTCATCTGGTGATGTTGTCAAATTACAATTGTCATCAGGTGATAAAAGAGGCCCTGTTGTAATTTTACATCAATCAGCAAACAGATCTTTGAAAAATCGAGGGTGCCAACTATTGGTCTATGGTGGTGATGCGCTAGGAGTTGAACGGGTCCCAACTGTAAGATTTTTTCTCAAAGCTTTTTTGATGCACTGATTTTTGTGATTTACATGTTCTTTAGTACTCGATTCCAAGATGGCTTTTCAAGTGGTGTAAAGATCAACATCTTTTCGATGTGAGACTCTAACACCCCTCCTCACGTGCAGACGTGATTGAAAGGATCAACATAAAGTGAGACTATGCACATCGAACAGTAAACGGGCCCGTGGGGTGCAAGTCAAAGACCACTAAGACCCACCTAAAAACTCAAGTTGATAGGTTGAGAACCCAAGATGCTTATCAAGTGGTTTACAGATCCACATCATCTCGACGTGGGACTCTTAACAGATTTATGAACCATGATGTATGATATAACCCATATTATATTCCCCATCCTTTTGCAGGTTCTGAGTCTTGATTGGTCTTCTGGCATAGAAACTTTGAAATGCACCGCTCATGTGGATCTTACCTTGAACGGTGCCCTTGTGGACATCATATTTTTACCAGCTGCTAACGTGATGGCTAGTGATACATGCTTATTAGTATTGATAAAACCAGGGCAATTGCACTTCTATGATGATGCTTGTCTGTCTGCCTTAATTTCTCAGCAAGGAAGAAAAACTTCTGCATCTGCACTGCAGTATCATCGTGTCATGATTACTGTCGAACCATATCTGACTGTTGGAAAGCTATGCTTGGTATGTAGAAATGGAAACGTTTTTAACAGTGCTTTCTGAAGTATATTTACCTAATAATATGCATAACACCTAATAGGATATTAGTATTTCGGATTTTTTATATCAGCTCTTGTTTGTTAATGTGTATTTACTTTGTCATATTAGATAGTCTCAGATGCCAAACTTCAAACAGCTGACACTCTGGCTAAAGAGAGTACAAAGTGGCCTCTGACGGGTGGTGTTCCCACCCAGCTTCGCAATGCTGAAGATTACAAGGTTGCCAGACTATTTATAGCTGGTTATGGTGATGGATCTGTTAGAATATGGGATGCCACATATCCATCTCTATACCTTATGTATGTCCTAGGATCAGAGGTCAGTTTTTTTTCTGGATGAATAAATATTCCAGCCGCTTTCCCAGCGTTGATAATAATTAGCAGTAGTTTGCGGATAATCATATTTCGGATTTTTATTTATTTTACTTTTGGGAACAATTGGAATAGTATTTACTTGATCAAACATATATCACTGATGGGCAGGTAAGTAGCGTTGGTATTTCTGGGACATCATTACCTGTATCAGCTGTGGATTTTTGCTCTGTCACCCTGAGAGTAGCTATTGGCAATGAGTGTGGCCTGGTAATTGTTTTCTCAAAACTTTTTCTATAACAACTACGGATTTGTCCTGTTGTGATTTTACCTCTTTTGGAATTTGTAGGTTCGTTTATATGAGCTGATAGGGAGTTCTGGTGAAGATAGTTTGCACTTTGTGACGGAAACTGATAATGAAGGCAAGATTTGACACTCATATCTATATATATACATAGAAATTTATTTAGTGATCTGCTAAAATTCTGGGGCTGGATGACTTCTACTTATTGTTCCCTCCGTTCCAAAATAAGTGTCCACTTTCCCATTTTCGAAACATTTATGATAAATTAGTTAGTGATAGATTCCCCCCATATACTCCTTTGTGCTCTAACAAACTAAAGGGAGGATATTAATGGCACTTCAAGCATAACTAACTTACCTAAAAGGAAAAGGCCACTGCTTTTGGAACAATTTTTTGTGTGTGGAGAAAATGGTCACTTATTTTGGAGCAGAGGCAGTAATATTTAGATTTTCTTACGTAGTAAAGTCTCCCTGGTAAGGCTTGAGGCCATCATAGGGACATATAAGCATAGTTCAGAATGTAAATGGACGCTCACCCATATAATTTTAAGATACCGAAATCTATGGCTTGGTAGCTCTACTGGTTTAGTGAGAAGAACAATCTCTGCATATTTGCTAGTAACTCCAATTTGTGAAGCTGTTGCAAGAAATTACAGTAGTGCTTCGATGGCAGGGAACTCTGGCATGGTTTGTAAATGGTGGTGATTAAAGGATTAATCTAGTTACAGTTCAGTCTTTTCACACTGAAATTTAAAGGGATGAGTTATAACTTTTGAAGTTGGATAGTTCTGCATTGCTATTGAGATCTCTGTTACATGATGAATCTGTTGAGCAGCATAGTTAAATCTGCACTTCTGAGATAGTGTACTTATGATAACCAAAAGTTCTAGTTCCACTTTTCTTGATATTTCCCAACTATATCTTGCCCTCTAAGTCTTGGTTATATGCTTATTGCTTATGGACTTATTTGCAGTTAAAACTGTGCATCAAGGGGATGGCCCTTGGTGCAGAGCTGTGTTTTCCCTCTTCGATTCACCTACAACCACTCTGCAATTTGCCAGTTCAGGAGACAAACTTGCTGCAGGATTTGAATGTGGAAAGGTTAGATTTATCTGCCCAGGCTATATGTTAATTTTGTGCTATTTATCCATTGTTATTGTCTGATCGACAATCTCAGCAAACCAAGTTTCCCAACATCCCAACTCAACTTTGTATTTCAGGTTGCAGTTCTTGATATTAGTTCATTATCAGTATTATTTCTTACAGACTGTGTATCCGGCTCAAGCTCCCCAGTCATTTCTCTGGCCGTGAAATCATTTCCAGATACAAATTGCTTGCTAAGTAGTCCAAAGGACTCTGAATCTAAATGTTCAAATAATCCTGGAAAGTTGGTAGTGTTTATCTTGATGAGAGAGGCAGATATGTTTGTTATAGATGGTGTCACGGGCAACATTATCACCTCTAATTCAGTGCTACCTAAGGAGTCCACGGCAGTTTCTATGCATATCATAGGCAAGTATTTATTCCTTTAATCAATAAATAAGTAGTTTTTAACACTGCCTGGAAACGCAGCCTTCTCAGAAGTGTTTCTCAATGCAGAGGAAAACATGTCTCCCCCCGAAGTATCTGGTGAAGAGCATTCACCTAAATCATCTCAGAATAGTGAAGCCAAAAACGATCTTGCACAAACTAATTCTTGTGGTGGAAATAAAGCACCAGAACTCGATGCTTCAACTGGAACTGCAAACTTTGAGCAGAGATTGAGGAGCTGCCTGGTTTTATTTTGTTATGAGGATGAGCTGCACTTGTACTCTTTGAAGTCTGTGATTCAGGTTCTTGTTGTGCCATACATTTCACGTTATAATAAATATGTACTGCCTATTGCAATCAAGTTAAGTTGCTCCTTTTCTAGGAGGATAGTAATGTCATCAAGGAGGTGAAACTTGTAACACCATGCCGTTGGATTACAACCTTCAAGATGGGTGAAAATAAATGCTGGTTGGCTGTACTCTATCAAACTGGGGTCATTGAAATAAGGTGTGGTATTTGTTTCACCATTCTATTGCTTAATTTGCTGCCTCTGAATATGAGGTGTTCTTATCATTTAATAGCATGATGCTATTACAATACCTTTGGCATGAGATACACTCTTCTATTACTGTAATTGTAAAATTGAGCATAGGTAACCATCTCTATTAGGCAGGTTGTAATTTTTGTTAAGCGGATATGTTTAACTCTTCATTTGACAGATCTATTCCAGATCTGGAGGTGGTTGGAGAAAGCTCTTTAATGTCAATCCTAAGGTGGAACTTCAGGACTAACATGGAAAAGATGATGTGTGGTTCTGATAGGGGGCAAATCGTACTGGTTGGTTTTTCATCTTTTCTTGATTTTTTTGGTGGCCAGTTGTTTACCTGTAAAAATGTTAAATATGCTATCTACAATCAAAATATAAGTTAATATAGTCTGAGCATGCCATAATTAATGTATGATTTTTGTGTATTATATTCTTGGCCTTGCAGTATGATTATATTAATGTCATTCCATGTTGCCCATAAACACTACATGGATAATAACTTGATCATTTTGGTTAACATTTTAAGGGCATAACTAATTACTACTAGCCTGAACCTTTTGACATTTGTCTTTGTAGGTAAATGGGAATGAATTTGCTATAGTATCATTGTTGATCCATGAAAATGATTTCAGGTTTCTCTCTTTCACACACAAATGCGTGCATGCACATACAAATGTACACGCTCTTACCAAATAAATATGTGACTTGTATTAGGATCCCAGAGTCTCTGCCTTGTCTTCATGATAAAGTCCTTGCTGCTGCAGAATCCACACATTCTTCATCTCCAAAACAGGTGGCAGCTAATGATTTGAGGCTCATTATCTTCTAAATCTGTGATTTTATATCTAACTTGTTTTTCAACAGAGTGCTCCTGGGTTTCTTGGTGGTTTGTTTATGGGCCTTATAGGGGCTAAAGAGGAGCAAAACGTGAATGTTTATGAAGTTTACAAGAAGAATGCAAGACATTTAGAGAGCATATTTTCAAAGGAGCCGTCCTTGGAGCCAGAACCCACTGCCACTGTCACCACAGAGGACCAAAAAGTTATAAATCTTAATATAGGTTTGCTATTAATCCCTTCCTTCAATTTCCGTAGCTCTCCCAGTTGACACCTTTGACCCCTCTTTTTCTCTGACAGAGTACTAATGTTTTTGGTGCAGATGAGATTCATATTGGTGGTTGGATACCAGGATCATCTAGTAAGAGCAAAAATGATGAAAAAGGTGTCATGGACGAACGTACAATCTTATGGGTGTGTTACTTATGAATGGGCTTGATCTTCTAACTCATGTGTGCAGATAAAGCAACCGAGAGGAAAAAGTTATTTGAAGGGGGAAGTGCAACTACAGATATGAAACCACAACTCAGAACACCTGAAGACATTAAAGCTAAATATAGACAGATGGGGGTAATTTTGTTTGAAAATTCAATGAACGACTTGCCTTTTTATTTTATTTTCTTCCTGCCCTAAATGGTCAGTGGTTTCAGAATGTTGCTTCAGCTGCTGCGCTTGCAAAAGACAAGCTCGCAGAACGTCAGGAAAAACTTGAGGTACTGTTATAACTTGTTGGATCTTGAGTGGTTAAAATCTATGTTCCAATACTATGTACTTCGATCTTTTACTCTTATAACACCACATCCCAGTTATGTAGGAGTATTAATTTATTCCAATGCTGGTCATATAATGCGTTTTTGTGACAGATTTTTTGCACTCCACCTTCTAAACACACACTCTGCTCATAAGTAGTAGGCTACATCGAGTTTCGCTAAATGTGTTTTCCTAATTAATTATATCAGGAACTCTGCGAACAAACTGAAGAGCTGGAAAACGGGGCTCAAGATTTTGCGTCTATGGCGAAGGAGCTTGCCAAGAAGATGGAAAATCGCAAGTGGTGGCAGTTATGAGAAGTTGTTGTGGTATATAATGGGCACTCCTATCCCATTCTTCCATCGGACCTGTCATGTCAGGAAAAAGCATCCATCATTGTTATTCAGAGGTAACCTGATTTTTAATAGCCATGAAGGTAATCTTTCAGTTCACTTATTTTTCTACCCTGTCCTTGTCTATATGGAGACCACCTCAGAACAAGACTCTTATACCACTTAAGGAAAACGGGCCTTCAGATGAAAATCAACATATCCACATGATACTACGCTTGACCCGAAGACTAGCCTACGTAGTAGTTCATGGGACATATCAACTATTTCTTAACATCATATTTATCGGATATGGGAAAGACTTAATCCAGACATGTAACATGTGCATGGTTGATTCTGGCAATAACTATTTGCTGATACAACATATCTGAACTCTCAGTAGCTGCTGTTCTGTTATTTGTTGCAGATCATTAGCAATTCCGTTGAAACTCTATTGTGAAATATGAGTCAGGGGATCATTAATCAGAGGAGAGATTCAAGAACCGTTAACATCAGGTAAGCAAGTCATCGACCGGCCAGGAACACAAGCTGCATGTGGAGTTGGTGCATTCTGTGGAATCATGATTCATAAATCACATCCTATCATTCCAGAAAATGAAAGTTCAGGTTTTGGTTTGATTAATTGGGCTCAGATTGGAAGGAAGCTGCAATGTGGGTATGATATTAGTCGAGTCCTCTATGCGTTGACTTTATAATATGATATATCCACATTTAGAGTGCAGGATTTAATTACATTTTTGTTCATAGGTGACTTAAACCTGTATTTTATTTGGCCACGTGATTCACGTTTTGGTGTAGTTCTGTTAAATTTATTGTGATGTAGTTCATATTATTTGGTAAGACTGATGCCGTGATGCGGAACAATGCATTGTTTCTTGGGTTAATTACGAATACGTAAATAAATTTTTGTCGGATTTTCACTTAACACACAAATCATTGATTTTTTTTTTAGACACACAAATCATTGATTTTGCTTTTTAGACACACAAAATTTCCATAAATATACACCGTCTACTACTCTGTGACGGAAAAAACTAAACAAACGCACCATACTCCACGTATACCCAAATTCATCTTAAGGGCATTTTCAGTATTTTAATAAAAATGACCCACGTGACACGCACATTGTGTATTTTTTAGTGTTTTCCGTCACGGAATGGCAGACGGTGTAAATTTCTGAAAGTTTTGTGTCTAAAAAGCAAAATCAATGATTTGTGTGTTAAGTGAAAATTCGGCAAAGATTTGTGTACGTATTCGTAATTAACCCAAAGATCTATACAGTAAAAGGTTATCTAATAAACAATGATAACTATGTATGAAAAATGTGTGATATATCTGATACGCTTGCACAAAATAAAGTCGAGAATAGACGAAGTTTGTCTGAAAACTTAGAAAACAGTTAACACGGAAGAGGCTTGGTCAGAATGTCGGCAAGTTGATTTGTAGTGGACAATGTCGATACTGTAACGATGCGCTTGACAACATTAGTGTGGACAAAGTGAAAATCGACCTCAACATGTCGAGTGTGAGCATGAAAAGCGAGTTTATGGATAGATAAACGGCAACAACATTAGCACACCAAACATGGGGCAGACGATCCAATTTGACACCCAATTCAACTAGTAAGCTCTTAAGCTGTTTAAGTTCAATACAAACATCGGCAAGAACCTTAAATTCACTATGTGGAAGATCACACAACTATGTGCTGCTTTCGTGAGTTCCAAGGAAGCAAGTTAGCGCCCAAGTAGATTAAGAAGCCACCAGTAGACTGACGATCGTCAAG
>JAYMTO010000707.1:0-10988 GCA_036898065.1 California macrophylla | reverse complement strand
AATGGCAGATACCAACTAGCTTTCGGTATAGGAGTAATAATGGTAATAATGTGCAAGAGCATCGTCGTGGAAGGGGGCGGACGTTCCGTCCTGAGCCTTCTGATTACCAACTTTCCATGGCCATTGAGGCAAGTTTGGAGTCAAGTAATGCGGATAATCAACCATCATCATCAAGAGCAAATATACCCTCTGATTTTCTAGATACAGGTGATATTGATCCTATCGTTCAGCCATTTGAAGCATTGACTACCGATTCTGAATCTGCTGCTAGATATCGTCAAGCATTGGGGCAAAGCTCTGGTAGTGGACCATTGCAAGAATCCTCCTTTCCTCCCCTTCCTGGTGCAGCCAACAGTAGTCAACAAAAATCTAAACACGAATCTGAATCCTTGGGACATAATTCTAGGAATGCGCCTCTGCATGGATCCTCCTTTCCTCCCCTCTCCACAGCGTCCAACTGTACTCAAGTAAAACCTAAACAAGAATCTGAAGGCATGACTACGATGGCAACACAACTGCGTCACAAAAACAACAAAAATAGGACCTCACCAAACTCACCTCAGGGCTGGCCAGCAACTAGTCGTGGTCCTGCTCTTCCAATAAGTAATCCAATTCAACCCAGGCCTACAACAAAGGTGGCACCTGTAGCAGCTTCACTTAGTTCTGGTAGCGAGCCAATAGCATCTGTTTATGCAAGTTATGGTCAGTCACATGCTCAGGCTCGACCTGAAACCATGAATGGACATCAGTCAGTTGGTTCATTGAGGAGCTCAGGCCTCTCCACTAGGATCGGCCACTCTGCATCATCCCCAAACCTTGCTGGGAATGGATCTACTGGACCTTCTGGATCTGATTTCCCTTCAGTTTCTGCTGCACGAGTGCGTAAGTTGCCTGCAAGTAGCCAGACATTACCAAGGGTGGAAGATGTTCAAACTGCAAACAAGTCCTTGGTGGAAAGGATACGTTCTGCTCTTGAATTTAATGAAGATAAATATACTGCTTTTAAAGACGTGTCTGGGCGATATCGCCAGGGCTTGATTGACACAGAAGGTTATCTGGATTATGTAATTAATTTCGGTTTGACACATCTTGTTATTGACTTGGCTAGACTTTGTCCAGATCCAGAGAAGCAGAAAGAGCTTGTTGATACCTACTACTCTAGTTTGAAGATGGCTGCTCTACAAGAGGATAGTCGGGGCCCTGGTGTTTTCCACTTGAAGAATGGCAGTAATCATAAGAATGGCAAAGGAAAGCATATAATTGCTGAGAAGCAAGTTGTTAATTCAAAGGATATTTTAGCAAATAACATTATGAGCACTGTGAGGAAACTGCAATCCAATTATAATCCTCCTGAAGATGAGGGGGAGGTGCTATCAAAGGATGGGTATCGAGCTGCCAAAGGGAAATTAAGCGTGGTAGTCAGTGAGCATAAAATAGACCCAGGCTCTACGAGTCAACATTTTCTCAAACCAAAGAGCCAAAATGGTACAAGTAGTGGATCTAATGTAGTTGGATCTGATCAGAGTTCAGGAGATGGGGGTGGAGGGAGCAAACAAAAGAAGAAAAACGCAAAGTTTCATCGAGTCTTCATGGGTGATGGTTCATTACATTTTGATCCAGATCCAATGGATGGGAAATTGAACGGAGGTGTTTGGCAGAAGGGCGGAGGTCAGAAACTCTTTTCTAGCAGCGGTGTTGGTAGATCTTAAAAGCATGACAAAAATTGGCAATAAGTTTTGCAGGGATGGCTGGTATATATTTTGATCTAGCAGTTCCTGGGTGAGAATGTTTCTACTTTGGCTTCTCATCATCATTTTGTATTGTAGTTGTGTCAGTGATGGATTTGGTGGTCTGTTTAGCAAGAACAAAGATTTCTAAGTATTCATAGATTTTTTGACTTGATGAACAACGGTGATAGGGTTATATTATGGGAGAGCACAGCTTTTGTTATGTTTTGTTTGTTCATGTAACCTGCGGTCTGGTCTGTTTAAGACAATACATCTTGATTATCTTTTATCTAGTTTGCTTGCAAGTTTGTGCAAGCAATCAGCATAACAATGAGCCGGTAAAATCTAATAATGCCAACTCATACTCTACTGCAGCAGGGATTCAATTTTGAGTTTAATTATAACGAGTGTGAAGTGAATAAATTGTGTTTGAACAATTTGTTAATTATTCAGCTAGTTTATATTTAACAAATCAAACTCAAATATTTCGTAATTATTTAATCAATTGAATTACAAGTTGTTAACTTGTTAACAATTTAGCTCTTTAACAGTTCAAAAAGAAAAATATTTGACTCGTTCTTTTTTTTTTTCTGAAATAATTTTCAACTCATTCAAAATTAAGCCCGTCATACCATATAAATTAAGAATGACAATTAAACGGGTTCAAAATGAGTTTTCTAATTCCCATTGAGTTGAGAAGATCGAGTCTTTGTTTGATTTAGAAGATTTTCTCTTTATAAAGATAGTAAGGAACTTTGTGAAATCCGATTTCATCTCTTCGAATCGTAGATATTAAGTTTTCATTAAATTCAAAATATTTTGTCACCTTAAATTGATTTGAAAATTCTGCAAGTATTTTCTAGTTTGTTTACAATTTGGGTCTACAATTCTGCTATAATTATAATTACGGCCCATTAAACCCTTGTCCTTCGCTTCAGTTTCTATTCCCCGCTCTGTCAACCTCTTCTCTTTAGTTTCAACTCCAATTCTCTGCTCGGTACTACAAGCTTGAATCAGGTCCTTACCATTCACAGACATGGCAGCGGAGCAGACTGAATGGTGTCTCCGCAGCGGACAGTACCTTGGAGAGATCTCCGCCCTATGTTTTCTGCAGCTGCCTTCTCACCTTTCGTCTCTTCCCTATCTCCTCGCCGGTACTCTTTCTCCTCCTCTTTCATTCTCACCTCTTCCCCATTTTATCCTAATCCGAATCCCAATCGTTTTCAGTACTTGTAATTCGTTGCTTTAATATCAAAACTTGTCCTTTGTCCCAAACAGGTTCAGGTTGTCAAATCCTCTTCTACGATTTGGAGGCGGGTCAAATGGTTAGGTCGTTTCACGTGTTTCAAGGGATACGAGTTCATGGCTTGTCTTGTAGCCTTATTGATTCCAACTACAATGCCGGAATTGAGTCTTCTTCCTCCAAGCTTGCTTACAGAGTTGTTGTGTTTGGAGAAAGGAGGATTAAACTTTACAATCTGAGCATTGAGCTGTTGCTGGACTCACATCTACAATTGGTTTCAGCTGACTTAACTCTGTTGCATTCCTTGCCGAAGTTTAGTCATTGGGTCTTGGATGTTACCTTCTTCAAGGTAGTAATTGAACTTCATTCTTCCCATTTTCATTCCTCTGAGTTGACTTGCTATGATTGACCTAAAGCCCTCAGTGTATTGATTTTTTTGTCTTTGCTGGATTAATGGTACTAGGATTCTGCAACTTGTACTGACGACGAAGGTAGTGATAATTGTCTTGCCATTGGATGCGGGGACAACTCTGTCCATCTTTGGGACATCTCTACATCTACTGAGATCCTTGAAGTCCACTCACCAGGTTAGTTATATTTATGCCCCCTGCCCCTGGTGTATGTTTGCTTGCTAAATATTAGTCTAACATAAGATTTTAAGGTTGCTATTTTGCTTGATCTGATATCACATATGTCGAGATTAGATTTTGTTCTCACGAGTAGTTCTATTTGTTGAGTATCAATATTGAGTCTCCATATATTGCCTTAAAATGATTCCATTAATTTCATCTTTTGGTTGTAGATAGGTGCCTTCTATATTCCATGCGGTTATGGGGTCACAATATAGAATCTCTCCGCATTGCGTCTGGTACTATTTATAACGAGGTATTGTTGCCGCTTAGATGTATAAAACCTTTGTTTTTTTTATTATGTTTAGCAACTCACACTTTTGTGGATGTGCACCAAGTGCTACCTTTGGAGTTTGACATAGGGTACTGACTGAAAGAAGCTATATGCTCATGGCATTGGTGTTTTAATTTGAAAATATACTTCTTCTTATTCTTCAACTTAGCCTTTTTCCCAATCAATTGGGGTAGGATTTATATGCTATTGGTCATAGCATAAGGATGTGACGTTGGTTCTATGTCTGGCTGTCACAAGCCTACCAACAACCCTCCTCCTTTATCCTGACTTGGGACATGCAACCGAATTTGGTTGGCTGAGTTTTAATTTGAAATTTTACTTGTTTTTAAATAAAACTTTGATTTGCCTGTCATCCTTAGAGCAAAGTTGGTATTTACAGATCATTGTTTGGAAAGTGGTTTCCCAAAATGGTTCTCTGCCTCCAACAAGTCCGAATGAAGGCCAATTTGATTTTAGTGCTACACTCACCAACAACGTTAAGTTTCAGTGCCAGCAGTATGTGGCTGTTCATATGTGTAAGCTTGTTGGCCATGAAGGTTCAATATTTCGGTTGGCGTGGTCTTCTGATGGGTGCAAATTGGTTTCTGTGTCTGATGATCGTAGGTGACTGAGTTTTCTTCACTCCTATAATTCTTATTCAGTGCAGGATTTTTTCTCCATGTGGTTTTATGCAACCATTCCTTTTCCCTTTGCTTGCTACAGCGCACGTATATGGGCAGTTCAAGATGAAAAGACCATTTCTCATAACCTAGAAGAAAGTGTCGACCTTGGTTCTCTAGGTCC
Organism: California macrophylla; assembly: GCA_036898065.1. Taxonomy (NCBI): domain Eukaryota; kingdom Viridiplantae; phylum Streptophyta; class Magnoliopsida; order Geraniales; family Geraniaceae; genus California; species California macrophylla. Next base: position 6,311 of record JAYMTO010000707.1, on the reverse strand, counting down.
TGTGCTATTTGGTCACAATGCTCGACTTTGGGACTGTTTTATTTCTGATTCTGTAAGCTTTACGAGATCCTCCTTCCACAATTTTCTTAAATATTATTTATAATATTTTATTTGTTGGATTTTCTCTCTCGAAAATCAGCTTGAAATTACAGAACAAGATCTTGATCCCATTCATAAGTTCTCATAGAATACTTTTCTTCCGAGTAGATATCTACGTACATAGCCTTACCCTTTTGTTTGCAAAGAGGCAGTTTCGCCGATTTGAACCTGTGACATTAAGGTCATTAGGCATCATCATGAGGGATTTATACATGTCTCAAATTTCAATAGTAAACATTCATCCCCTAACTCTTCCTGTTATTTATTATGAACTCGTTTTTCATTTGCTTCATCATCATCAATTTGGTTATCCCAGGTAGTGGGTAACTGAAGATGATAAAAATATGGGAAAATTGCAGGTAACCACTCTCAACTCTGCGCCCCTTAAGTAAAAAGTGTGCCAGTTTACCCCCGCAAACAATTTTTAGGATGCAACATCAGTTAAAATTGATGGGTAACAACTATTTACCACTCATGTGACTGCCATATATATATATATTTCATTGAAGGGTATTTTAGGCATTACAAAAATATAAACAAGAATATGACAGTCACTTGAGCAATAAATAGTTGTTACCCATCAATTTCAACAGACCTTGCATCCTAAAAACTGTTTACAGGGTGAACTGGCACACTTTTAATTCAAGGCGGTGAATTGCAAAAGACACAAAGTTGAGAGTGTTTACTTGCAGTTTCCCCTAAAAATATTAACAATTGAAGCTGGAGGATCCACAATCTTGGGAGGGTGGTCCAAATAAGAATTGTCAATAAAATTTCCACCTCTACCAACCAGACTTTGACATCCTTCTTATTCATGTAACGAGACATATTGACTTGGGGAAAAAAGAGAGTAATTTGGTGTTGCTGTTGAGTTCTCTTTTCTGTTGAGATTATTAGATAGTTAGGATATATTTTTACATGAAAAAAACAATGTTCATCAGAAATGCCTTCAAGCTGGAAATCCATTTATCTGTTGACATATTTCCATCAAATGCTGCAAGGTGCATTTATTGGTGATTCTTTTTTTAGCTTGCATCAGTTGATAATTGAGATCACCTTGTTTTTATTAACTTCAATCTCTATGGAACTGTGAACTCTGAGCTGTATACTATTGTATATGTAGTTTGTTGCTGGCTTGAAATGTCACTAACCTTTCTTAAAATTTCCCCCTTTTTCTCTCCAAATGCTAGAATGTGATTTCTAAACTATGTAATAGTTGATTCTGCCTACGACTCTCTAGTTGATATGAAACTGACATCTTCCTTGAGTTTGTTTAGTTGATTGTCACTGCTGGTGAGGATTGTACATGCCGTGTGTGGGGAGACGATGGTAAACAGCTGAAGCTGATCAAGGAGCATGTGTAAGTTGCAAATATGGTCTCTTCGTTGTTGGCAAGTAAACAACAGCTATTTTTAGTGTGCTCTATGATTTAGGAGTTATAATGTCACCACTATTCTAGGTTTTCCAGCAGGTGGCTATGAATGAATTTTATCGTTTTGCAATCCCGGTGTCAAATATGTTTAAGCTTATCTAATAACTTCTATTTGCATGATGCCATTTAATTATAGCCTACTATCAATTACTTTCGTTGTTAAACAGAGGGAGGGGCATATGGCGATGTTTGTATGATCCAAAGTCTTCACTTCTTGTTACTGCTGGATTTGATTCTGCAATCAAAGTGCATAAGTTGCATGATTCATCGTCAGGGGGCTTGGAGGGGCATGCTGAAGTAAAAGATTCCATTGACAAAGAAGAGATACTCACTGTTCGTATCCCAAATTCATCTGAGCATTCTGGTCAAATGGACAGGTATCTTCTTTCATTTTAGAAGTTGTTCTAAATTCTACAAAAGTTTCAGTACCCAATATCTTCTAGACCTATAAAGGGACGCTGCCTTGTCATATTAACATTGCACTTGAAGATTAAGGGTTGTGTAACATACCAGTTTAGTGGAAGAATCAGGGTGTTCAAACCAGTATTTATATTGTGTGCTCCGGAAGAAGGTTCAAACTGGCAACTGAATCTTAGATGAGCTTACCAATTTCATGTTCCTCTCCTTATAAAAGTCAGGAAGCTGTTGGGTCGGTCAGAAAAAATAAATTAACGGATCAGGTGGTCCTGGACATTCAACCATATGAATTCTGGAGACATTAAATAGTGGACCTAGGATTTGGTAGTTTACATCTTTCGCTGCTACTATATGCTTAGTGTTCCTTCATGCCTCCTTAGTGTTTTTTCCTCATCTTGTTATTGTTTTATTCACCCTCTCTTTACTTCCATTGTTGCTTCTTTCTTACTTGCTGCAGTAAAAGCGAATACATACGGTGTTTGGATTTCACTTGTGAAGACACCCTTTATGTCGCCACAAACCGTGGTTATCTATATCATGCAAAATTATCAGATACAGGGGAAGTCAGATGGACTGAAATTATACGAGTCAGCAAAGAGGTTCCAGTTATCTGTATGGCTTTGTTGTCTGGAGACCCATCTAAACTGTCCTCTTGTGTTGAGGATTGGGTTGCTGTTGGAGATGGTAAAGGAAACATGACTGTTGTTAAAGTTGACAGTGATGTTTGTACTGCTAAAGTGGGCCTTTCCTTCACCTGGTCTGCTGAAGTGGAGAGGCAGCTTCTAGGAACCTATTGGTGCAAGTCATTGGGGCAAAGGTGATAATTATGCTCCATTATTTAGAGCATTGTCTTAATTTTAAATCATGTATTCTATTCCCATACACACACATTGTGTGCATGCAAAGTGAGTGTATGCATGTGTGTTATAAACTTATAAGTTAGGCACTTGGGTAGCATGAGAGATATCTTAGCTTTCTTAATTACTGTTTACATCTGAAATGTTACCAAACTATGGTGTTTGTTATGTAGGCATATCTTCACTGCTGATCCTAGAGGAGCACTGAAGCTTTGGAGGTTATGCAATCCTTCACAATCTGTTTCTCATGATTTGGAGCAAAGTAACACTGTCTCTCTTATATCAAAATTCACGTCACCTTTCGGTATACGTATTATGTGCTTGGATGCATCACTTGACGAAGAGGTATATAACGTTTTTGGATGTACCACTATAATTAAATTCGACTTTGCTTATTGTTTTAATTTTATAATGTGCTTGGATACGCATATGCCTAAATACTAGTCTTCATAGCTTGGATTGGCTTCATTCTAGTCTGCCTGCAAAGCTTTGTCTTTCCTAGTTTAAACACAGAAGGCATTAGTTTAACTAGCGAAACAGTTATGATACTCAAGCTAGAATTGGTTACATGAAGTTTTTAAGCTTCTATATAGGCGTTTTAATCATATAAGTTGTTTTACTATACCTTTTACTTATGTTCTTGCAGGTTCTGGTATGCGGGGATCTACGTGGCAATCTGATTCTATTTCCTTTGTCTAAGAACCTACTTCTGGGTGCATCTGTCCTATCGGAAGTGAAAATATCTCCTATCAGATATTTTAAAGGAGCTCATGGGATATCATCTGTGTCTAATATTTCAGTGGCAAGGTTAAGTTCCAAACGAATTGAAATACGCTCGGTATGGCTTTGATCCAAGCTTTTAAATATGCAAAGAATGCAGCAACTCAGAACATGAGAACCTTTACTGAGGAATCAATATGAACATCAGCATAATCCAAAATATAATACAGATGCTCTATTTTTTTTCATGAAGTGAGAGATGTGATACAGTCTTACTCCTTAGCATGAAACAAATTTTGTTTCTCTCCATGCTCAATATGCTCATTCATTCAACTGTGGTGCATAGGTATCACGACTTCCATGTCCTTAATCCTAATCTCATTTTGTGTTTTGTCTAGACTGGGGGAGATGGATGCATCTGCTATTTGGAATATGACAGAGATCGACAATATTTGGAGTTTATAGGGATGAAACAAGTCAAAGAACTTAGTTTGGTCCGATCTGTTTCTTCTGATAGTAGTTCCATTGATGATTTGACAAGTGCCAAATACGCAGTTGGTTTTGCATCAGCAGATTTTATTATATGGAACCTAATGACTGAGGGAAAAGTAATCTTTCTCTTTAGTCTCTACATGTACCCATTTTGAAGAATACTGCAGAAATTTTCATTTGGTTCCTGATGGTCTAATGTTGAAACAGGTTGTGCAAATTTCATGCGGTGGATGGCGGCGACCTCATTCTTATTATCTTGGTGATATACCGGAGATGAGAAACTGCTTTGCTTATGTCAAGGTTTATCTCCCTTTCCAACACCAATACGAAATATTAAATTTTACTAAATGATAATCAATGTGTTGCACACATCAGAGTTAGAATCTATCACGTAAAAAACAGCTTTAGGTTCTTGACAGTGACTATTTCTCCTGTTCCTGTATACTGCATTATTTTCCCAGCCCTGCAGGGGCTCACATATCCATGTAGGCCTGGCTGCCATACAAAATTGATTGGAAAAGGAATTCAGTGACTGAAGGGTAGCCTCTATCAGAACTTGACATGTTGAAAACTTAAATCTTGAGCAGTAATGTTACGTTCTTTTATGCAAATTATGCTTGTTGGTTTCCATAACATAAGCCTCAGATGATTGCAGTACCTACTGAGAAGCTCTTTTCCCCACTGCTGAGCCTTGTCCTTTTTGTTTTCTTGTTGATCATAGAACTTATTATTCCTATTTATTGTAATTTTCAATTCTTTTTTATCTTTTAAAAAATATCTTTCCAGGATGAGGTTATCTATATTCATAGGCACTGGGTACCTGACAGTGAGAAGAAGATGTTCCCCCAGAGTCTGCATATGCAATTCCATGGAAGAGAGATGCATACATTGTGCTTTGTCTCTGATGATCTGCAAGAACATGCCAACGGAAACTTTTTATCTAGACCTAGTTGGATCGTAACTGGGTGTGAAGATGGAACTGTGAGACTGACTAAGTATGGCAATAACCAACTTTTGATTTCTAGAATCTGACATAAGAATGGACTGGCTAATGTTAATTTTACAATATGCCATCGTTTTTGTTTGCACCGATTGTTTTTTCATGATTAACTGATCTTGTATGTCGGCATTCCAGGCATACTCATGGTGTCGAGAATTGGTTGGAATCAAAGTTGCTTGGTGAGCATGTTGGTGGGTCTGCTGTAAGATCAATATGCTCAGTGTCAAAGATGCATATCATCAATCCGCATGTGAACAAAATACCTTGTGAGAGTGACATACAGAACATTACTCCAGAGAATAGAGAGGATCCATTTTTACTGATTTCTGTTGGTGCCAAGCGAGTCTTAACTTCCTGGCTACTAAGAAATAAGCGGCTAGACAAGGAATGTGTTGATTTGAAACAAAAGAAAACCGGAAGTGTAGATGAGCTTTCAACTGAGACATCTTCAATGTCATTCCAGTGGCTTTCCACTGACATGCCTACCAAGCATTTAAGTACTCATAAAAAGTCTGAAAATGGGGATAGATTAGTTGGTAAAGATGCAAGTGCTTCTAATGTTGGAACTGGTGGAAAACCTAGACCACAATTCCCAGGAAAGGGAGAGACGCAATTGGAATTATGCAGTGGAGATAAATATGAAGACGATTGGAGATACCTGTCTGTCACTGCTTTTCTTGTTAAATGTGCCGGCTCTAGGTGATGGGTGATAAATGAACTTTTCATCTTATTTAGTTTTCACTTTGAATATAATCTAAACATTTCTTCTATTTTGTATACCTTTCAGGTTAACTGTCTGTTTCGTTGTTGTTGCCTGTTCAGATGCGTCACTTGCATTACGGGCTCTCATTTTGCCCTATCGTTTATGGTATAGTACAAAAGTTTCCAATCGATTAGTCCATTTTTTTAGCCTATTTGTTTTGACTCTATGTTTTAACCATTGCAGGTTTGATGTTGCTTTGTTGGTTCCTCTGTCATCACCAGTTTTGGCATTGCAGCATGTTGTCATTCCCATGTCTATTCTTTCTAAAGGTTAGTTTGGTTTTCTCAAGATCAATTTGTTGTCGAAGTCATCATAGGCATTATGAAAATGAGCTCAAAATCTCTTTTTTGATTTCTTACATTAGATCGCAAGTTCTCTGTATAAAATTGTGAGCTTTATATTATGCACACTGGACTATATATTCACTCTCAAATACATGAACGATTTTTGTTGAAGTGTGCCACACTGAAAGAATGTGGATTTAGTGACCACTCTATATCATAATAGGACACCTCCACGTAGTAGCTTAAG
>JAYMTO010000706.1:0-10989 GCA_036898065.1 California macrophylla | reverse complement strand
TATGCTGCCCGGGCATGCACGATGAAAGTGCCTACTACATTTGCAATCTCTTAACCAAGCATTGCCTGGATGAAGCGCATGGATGAGGGAGCAAAACGGCATCCATATCTATGTGGGACTGGTCCAGGTCAGTTTTGTCTGTCATCCCTACTACAAGGTTTGTAATAACGACAATGTTGTCATCAATCCTGGCTACCGCTTCAAATTGGTATGTGTCCCTATATCTCCTAGCCTCGAATTTGTGGACATCTTCTCATCCGAGACTGGCAAGTGGAGCACACTCACTTTGCTGGGCCGGATATCTGGTAACTACAGCAACGGTACCATTGTCTTCAATGGTACGGTCCTTTGGCCAGAGGACTGGTTCTTGCCCACTCAACTTGTTGGATTCAATCCAGACCATGTTGCTGATCCTGCTGAGATCAGCCTAGTCAAATTTGCTCATCTTCCCTCTGAATGCGCTAGGATCGCATGTTTGGGGTTGTGCCAAGGTAATCTAAGGTTGTCGAGCTTCAGTCCTCACTGCTATTATGTTTGGGAACTCAATGATCTGACTAATGGAAACTGGTCATTGGTGCACAAGGTTCTTTTTACGCATATGACTTCTCCTTGTCAAGACAAGAGGCTCTCTAAATGGCTAGATCAAGATTCGCTGCCAATGGCCTTAACTTTCCACCCAAGCAACCAGGATATTGTGTATTATCAACCAGGGCAGCATGATGTTACTCTCATGTGCAACATGAAAACAAAGACCCTTGAAGTCGTTGGCGAGGGTCGTCCTACCACTATATGTCTTCAGCAAGGTGTTTTCCCCATTGCTCTCCCAGCGTGGCCAACACCACTTCCCATACTCACCACTAGTATTAACTTGTCGGGAGGTGAATGTTCAATAATTAATTAATTAATCCTATCTGCTATACATATTATTCACCTTTGTTTTTGTTTTGTATTTTCGTAACACATTTCTTAACATAAAAAATGAGCATGTATTTTCTAATAAGAGACTCTAATAATGGTGTGTGATAAGTAGTAAAGTAGCCTTCCATTGTTGTTCCTCGTAATCCCTTCTCTTCTATCACACAACAATTAATTGATAGATATGGAATAGCTCTCAATCTCATGCTTCAATTCCATCACAATAACTAATTAATAACAATATGCTATATGATTAGGATGAGGATTATACATGTAGTTAATCCCACTTTTAGATACATATTATAAGTCATGACTAATTCCAAATACAAGTCAAACATATTTTTTTAAAATTAATAATATAACCTATTTCAACAAATGCATTCATGCCAAACAAGTGTGGAGTGTGTGAAAAGGTGTAATGATACTCAATTTAATACCACCCAATTTAATCCATTAAATGCCCGATTCATTCACACGCTAGAATGAATTTGATTCAAGTCAATAATCAATGGTAAGTTAATTTTTATTCCAATCCGCTTACACGACATGTCGTTTTGCAAAGTCATGTGCCATGGATTCGGTATCTACCCGTTCACTGAACCGCAATCCAAGTTCCAACAATTTATACGTCCATCCATAGGTAAACTTCCACCCTATAATTAACCTTCCAACACCCAAAATTACAATCCGTCTCATGCCACGCAGTTAAACCAGTGGCAGGGGTATTTACGATATTTCAGTTAAAATCAAAAGAAGCGCTTATTTGGCTAGGAGTGCCCAGATAAATCTATCGTCATCAATATTTTATGCCCCTTCCTCTGAAAAGAGACTACAGTGCTTGTAGCTTCTAGGGTTTTTCCTCTGGAGTGAGCGTCTTCGTCTTGCCGCTCCTCTCAATTTTCGTTCGATTTTTCTCAAACTTTCTTTCTTATATTCCCTCACTCCAAACATATTTCTTCCCCACTGTAGCCAGCTCTACTCGCCGAGGGCCTCCCGATTTTTGTTTGTAACGGAGCTGATCTTTGGAGTTTAATTTCGGGAAAGCCCTAATTCGTGTCCTCTCACGCCCAAATGCAGGAATCCGATACCGGCCAAGCTGTCCCTGGTGCTCCTGAGATCACGGAGGAGCCCGAGCCGCCAATTTCCCCCAAATCCTCTGTAATCAAGGACGAGGACGTCACTGAGAATGCTGCCGACGAGTCCATTCTTGACGTTTCTGGGAAAACTTTGGGCTTTTCGTTGCCGGAAGGTTCGGACGAGTTGGTCAACGGGTTGTATATGTATAAAAACGTGTTCAATTTATTGCCGAAATCTGTGGGCGGGTTCAGGAGGTTGAAGACGGTGAAGTTTTTCGGGAATGAGATTAATTTGTTTCCAGCGGAGTTCGGGAAGCTCGTCGGTTTGGAGTGCTTGCAGGTGAAGGTATCCTCGCCTGGGTTGAATGGCTTGGATTTGCGCAAGTTGCAGGGTTTAAGGGAGCTCGAGCTGTCTAAGGTTTTGCCTCGGCCGTCAGCTTTTCCGATATTGAGTGAAATTGCCGGGCTGAAGGGCTTGACCAAGCTCTCTGTTTGTCACTTTTCTATAAGGTCAGTTCTTTTTTCAAATCATGCTCTCTGCTCTGGTTGGATACTGGATAGGGAGCGAGATTTTTGTTAAAAATTTGGACTTCAGTAGGAAGCGTTCAAATAAACTGTGGGTTTAGATGTTGACGACTAGTCCATGATTAAAAAAAAGGATCCACGCGTTTATTTTTATACCAATTTGAAAGCATATTCTAACATAGTGGTATTAACTTTCTCCATTAGTTTTAGGTTCTAAAGATTTCAACTTGTCAGTTAAAAAGTAACTATACGTTTGAGTAGAGAAAATACTATTGTAGTGAGGTATTTCTGTTAGAAAATATGTGGGTTCGATGTCACATTAGGACAAATATTAAACTTTTTCTATACTCTTTGTAATAATAGAGAAAACAGAACCCAGATATCTAAGTAACATGACCAGTTTACCTTGGTATGACCCTCAAATAGTTAACTTGAAGGTTTTGTATGGCCGAATGACCATATTGTGGGGTTAGATTGGACAATGTCAAAGTTGATCTCTTTTATTATTTATGATACACCCCTCCCTCTCTATCTGTCTCTCACACCCACAACATGTAGTTCATATATGAATGATACAGTGAGCTTCCATGTTTCAAGATGCCATCATGTTCTTTCACATTCTTGCTCGCTGCTATCATACAAAGATGTCTATTGGTTTCTCATGCGGTATAAATAGACTACACTGTCAACTGAAGATTGCCACTATGTCAATATTGGCTAACAATTCACAATTCTTGCTCAAATCTCCATTGTTTGATGAACTATTCCTTTACAAATAATAGCATTTGTAGAGACTGCACATTTGCTCCAATGATTTTACTTCATTCTAGATTTTGCTGTTAAATTTCATATTGAATAGGTAACATATGAACTTAAGAATTAATTACTTACAAGCCATCCTTACATGTTGCTACAAAGTTTGTTTCAGTTGCACTACTTATAAGCCGAAGTAACACTCACCATAGTTCTATAATGTGTGCTTCTGATTCATGGTTTGTTTGATCATCATCCCGCTTGAGTTTTGCTATTAGAAGAGGACATGGATGATGTCAATGTTTCTTTATATGTTTTATATCTTTAGTATGTCTAGATGGCTGCCAACTTCTTGGAAAAATGTAGAAAACAAGTAACCAAATTCAGTTTCTTATATTGAAGCCATTACATCTAATGGTGTATGCAATTTTATAGAAAAACTTATCATGTTCACGTGTTTACTTTGTCCTGCAGATACCTTCCTCCAGAAATTGGCTGCTTAAATAAATTAGAGTATCTGGATCTTTCATTCAATAAGATGAAGAGTTTACCAACTGAGATAAAATATTTAAATGCCTTGATCTCTCTGAAAGTTGCGAATAATAAATTGGTGGAACTACCCGCGGGGTTGTCATCTCTGCAGAAGTTGAAGAACTTGGACTTCTCAAATAATAGGTTGACATCGCTGGGGCCTCTTGAACTTGGCTCAATGCCTAACCTTCAGAATTTAAATCTCCAGGTATACCAATGAACAGATAGGATCAATGATCCCACTGGCAGTCCTTTTTTTCCCAATTTGTATTCTCTTCTCTGTTTCCGGATCTTGGTTACTGCTTGCTTTCTTGTTAGGGATTTATTCATTAAGACAATTACAGGTGAATCTTTTCTTAAAACTCTATTATTATATAGTTTTTATTCCATTCTTTTAAGTTTTAACTCCTTAATCCATGTCAAACTTTAGTCTGCTTTTGTGTTGGGTTCTTAGCATTGCCTTGAGATCTGCAGGATTTAAAAAAAATTGAATAATGTTCTGTTTAATGTTAGAAGATAAGTTTGGTGTCATGTTTGTTGTGATTGTGCTTGAAGTATACCAGTCATATGTGCATTGTGGTTTCTGACTGTTTTTCTTTTTATGTTAGTCTGTTGCTTTCTGTTATCACTCTCTAGGCTGACTGACATTGGTACTATCTATGCCTCCATAGTTCCAATATCATATGTGACAGTTGTTAGCTTGATTTGCAAGTGTGGTGTTAATTAGTTCTATATACCTTAGCAAGTCAGGTCCTCTCGTTACTTAAAATGACGTATATAACTGATAACTCTGTGCTTCGCACCATAATTAGAAACTTCGATACAGATCTGTTCAAGGTTGATTTATAAAATTATTGTCAGTTTTTGTCATTTCAATTAAGATTTAAATTGGATATTGATGCTTTTGTGGTTTCTTTACTAAAATTTGGCATGACCATATTTGTTGTTGTTTTTTGTTTATTTCTGGAACTAACATTTTATATGTGCCTTCAACTTGTATAGTACAACAAGCTTACTGGGTGTCAAATACCTTCTTGGATATCCTGCAATTTAAATGGAAATGATGAGAACCCCTCTACTGACGACTTGATCAATTCTTCTGTTGAAATGGATGTATATGAAGTCTGCACCCAAGACAAAAGTAGTAGTCTTTTTTGTAATGGTGAGCTTGCATAGTACTGTTCTTAGTTTTGTGTTTTCGTACTCTAAAATATCTGGTACTTAATCCTGCTCATATGTTTTGAGACCATCTTATAAAGTTTGTAATCAATATAGGGTCTGACCACACTTCTCCTAGTCTTATAACTGGTCCTTCATCAAGCAATAGATGTTTTGCAACTCGGAGGTCTGGTAAGCGGTGGAGACGTCGCTATTATTTGCAACAGAGAGCTCGTCAAGAACGGTTAAACAACAGTAGAAAGTGGAAAGGTGAAGATCCTGCTGATGTGCTAACTATGAAGGCTTCTGAAGGTTGCCAGCCAAACAATCTTGATGTAAATTCTTCGGAAACTTGCAAGGATGTTCTGGACACTGTAACCCTAGAAGAAGATGATAAAGAACCACTTTCTGCAGAAGCTGACAGTGAAAATTTGCTTAATTGTGTTGATGATGATGAGATTGATTCCAAAAATTGTTCACATGCTGTGGTTGACTCTGTTTCTGTAAGTGAAGATATTAAATTTGTATGCAATGATGCATCTTTAGCACTGTCTCAGAATTCAGCTGCTGAGCAAAACAGAGTTTTGTCTTCCGAAATATCTGGAAATGCTCTCAAGCCTAAAAGGCACGGTGATGAGGAACTTGATAATCCCAAACCATGCAAGTCTCGAAAATCAACCATTGACTGCTTGAGTTTATCTTCCCAGTACAGTAATATATCCTTTTGCGGAATTGAGGATCGTCTACCAGATGGCTTTTATGATGCAGGGCGGGATCGGCCTTTTCTGCCACTCAGAAGTTATGAGGAAATATTGCACCTTGATTCACGTGAAGTCATTCTCGTGGACAGGTTTGTGTGCTGGATTGTTTTATATATGTGTTATTTGCATTCTATTTTTTGTTTGAATTTTAGGTCCTTAAATTTAGATCATTGCATTTATTATTTATGTTCTCTCATTTGCAGAAATGAAGATGAAGAGTTAGATGCAATTGCAATCTCTGCTCAAGCTGTAGTGTCCCGTTTGAAACAGTTAACTGGTGCTAGTGACAACAGAATTCAGGTTACTGTCGATAACCTGCAGGTTGCATCATTGCTTTCCCTTTTTGTGTCTGATCATTTTGGAGGCAGTGACAGAAATACCCTTATTGAGAGAACCCGGAAAGCTGCATCTGGTTCAAATTATCTGAAGCCTTTTGTTTGTACCTGCTCCACTGGAAATTCAGACAATATTAATAATACATGTACGAAACAGATTTTGGACACCTCTAAAGATATAGTCTTTGCTGAACTCTGTGAGAAGTCTCTTCGCTCTGTTAAAGGAAAACATAACTCTATTGTAGTTCCCATCGGAACTCTTCAATTTGGTGTTTGTAGACATAGAGCAATTCTCTTGAAGGTTATTCTCCTGCTTTCTCTCTATGTTATTAGTATTTTACTAGTATATGTATAATATCTATGTACTACTACCCTTCAAATTTAATCTCATGTGCCAAATCTTGTTTATCTCTAGTATCTATGTGATCGTATGGAGCCTCCAGTGCCTTGTGAGCTTGTAAGGGGTTACTTGGATTTCCAGCCACATGCCTGGAATGTTATTCTTGTCAAGAGGGGCGATTTATGGGTCCGGATGGTAGTGGATGCTTGTCGTCCACACGATATAAGAGAAGAGGCAGACCCTGAATTTGCCTGCAGGTCAATCCTATTCTTCATCTTACATTCTTGAGTTCCATGTGTTGCGTTTTCTGGTTTACAAAGCAGCATTGATTTCAGTCTAAGCATCATAATTGTATAAATCATGCTTTGCTGCTGTGAAATATTCCTTAATGTATAAATATGTTACATCTATTTGTTGTTTGGCCTCCCATCCTTGTTTATGCTTAACTTGGTATGTATTTAGTTTGGCTACTCTGTTAAGTATGGGAATGTGACGAATGTCTGTCTGTTACCCGATTCTTATGCAGTCAAGTTATGTTTCAGTATTTTGTGTTATCTATGCATCAATTCTGTCAAAATTAGTGCATTATTTCGGAGACATGTTTAATATGTCTATATTCCTGTGTTTTTCCAGAATAGAGTACCTGATGGATTTATGCCTTGCTGCAGGTACATTCCCCTTAATCAAACTAATAATCTACTTTCAGCTGAAAGTAGTCTTGCTCCGGGCTGTTCTTTTCCATCCCTGTCATCTAGTGATGAAATAGAAAGAGCAGCTTCAAGTTCTCTCTTCCGGTGCAAACTTGGATCAGTCGAGGCTGTTGCTAAGGTTTGTTCCTTGAAATATACCCCCAGGCGCACACTCTAGTGAATAGAGATTGTTTTTCCTTCTAATTGGTTATTACGTCCCACTAGTCATGTCCAATATTATTTTGGTTTATGTACAGTTCAGTTGTTTTTTAACTGTATGGTATTCATGTCTTTCTGAATGTGACAGGTTCGTACTTTAGAAGTATCTGGGAGATTTGTAGATGAAATGAAGAATTTTGAGTACAGTTGTATAGGGGAAGTAAGAATTTTACGGACGCTGAAACACCCTTGCATAGTGAAAATCTATGGACACAAATTATCTTCTGAATGGGTTTCTTCCGAAGATGGAAATAAAGATCGTATCTTGAAGTCTGCGATCTTTATGGAGTATGTTAAGGGTGGATCCTTAAAGGTAAATATTTATTTAACGGTTGATTTTTGTTGTGGTTTCTTGAACTTTTCATGACCGGTCTTTCTTTCCCGTTATCAGAGTTATGTACAGAAGCTATTGGAGGCTGGTGAAAAGCATGTACCTGTTGAGTTGGCAATGTATATTGCCAGAGATGTTGCTTTTGCACTGTCAGAACTCCACTCAAGACATATTATTCATCGCGACATAAAAAGTGAAAACATTTTGATTGATTTAGATGGCAAGAGAGCTGAAAGGTCACCTCTTGTAAAACTATGTGATTTTGATAGAGCAGTGCCCCTTCGGTCTTACCTGCACACATGCTGTATTGCTCATACAGGCATACCTCCTCCTGATACTTGTGTTGGAACACCTCGCTGGATGGCCCCGGAGGTGCTTCGAGCAATGCACAAACGTAATATGTATGGCTTGGTAAGTTCTCTCATATCAATGCTGTCATTTGTTTCTGTGTATCTTTCTTGTGTGAATAGGGTTTACATGTGTTCACCATGTGAACTTAGTTAGCAAAAGTGGAACCTGTTAGTTTGATGAGAAAGTATTAAGAAGTACATCTGGATCACAGAAAACTGTTTAGTTCGATCCATTTGGGTAAATGGGAAATAAAACTTTGGGTAGGAAGAAGAAATGAGATTGGGTTGGTCAGTTAAACTTTTAGTCATAATTAACATCCTCGTGGAAAGTTAGTGACCAGACTATTTTTAATTTTAGGAAGTGCCAAGCTTTTAAGTTGTCAATATGCAATCATGTTAAACTACTTTTTATTTTGTTTGTCATGATAAACATCCTTATGGAAAGTTAGTAGTCAATATCAACTAGTGATATTGATTTCTACTATAAGTTTGAGTTTCTGTTGATCTTATAGGTGTGAATTTTTAATGGACAAGATGCATTGGCAGAAGCTGGATAGGTTTTGAATTTTGATGAATTAACTGGACATTTTTATGCTTCTATATTCTACTATTGGACACATTTCAATAGTATGGGGAAGATTCTTAGTTTTGATTTGTTCTTTAGTATGTTAATATATTGTTTGGTAATCCATATTTTGTTATCCTCTAGATGATACAGGTTTCCTTGTTCAGTGTATTGAGATATCTTGTATTCCTCTGTTTCCAGGAAGTGGATATATGGTCATATGGATGCTTGCTATTGGAATTGTTGACCTTGCAAGTCCCATATTCAGGGTTATCGGAAGTGCGCATTCATGATCTTCTTCAGGTTGATGTCTCTCTCTCTCATTGGATTTTGCTTGCTTTTGAACAGCTAAGTTCTCAATCAATTTTATGGACATTAATAAAATTTATTCAATTCTAGGGATATTAATAACAAATATAGAATAAAACCAAATCAATATTTGTCACTCTTGAATAATATTAGCTAACTAATATCTGAAAATGCTTTTTTATGTGTTAATTAATAGGCTATAGAAAGGAAAATGACAATGTAAGATGACTGAGTAAGATCATGTCCATTTTTTTGCCCGTTCAATCACAAAGTCATTTTCAGTGTTACCTCAATGCTATTTTTCAACATTAGTTCTATACAGTATCTGACATTAGGATAGCTTTTCCACAGGCTCATTAGAGCGGTCACTGTGATGCTAAACTTTCTTTTTCTTTTTGAAAGAAATCTTATGCACTCAGCAAACGTAAATCTTAAATGCAAACAAACAGTTCCACTGCATGCATATTTTGAGTGATTACACTAGGTTGCAACAGAAGATTGCTGTTTCCCCCTAACAGACCATCAATCTTATATACCTTTCTGATATGTATATGATGTGTGCCTTTGCATCTAGTTTTGCACGTAAGCTAAATCTATGACTGATTTTATGCAGAGTGGCAAACGACCGCCACTAACAGATGACTTGGAGGTTCTTCTTGATTCACTGGGTGAGGAGCCTACAGTAGCTCAAGATGGTAAAGAGCCTGAGGATAAAGATGTGGAATCAGGAAATTTGAGATTCCTGGTTGATTTGTTTCGGAGGTGTACGGTTGAAAATCCACAAGATCGTCCACAGGCTTTGGAACTGTATACAATGTTGCAAGAGCGTACAGGTAGAGTTGCCAGCTCAAAATAGGAAGAGGCCTAGGCTGACGACAAACAATAAAAACCCTCCCAAATTTTTGTAGTCTAGGATTTTGTACTGTACTAGTATTTTATTCCTTTGAGGATCAATTATTTGGGGTGTCCGAAACCCAAATAGTATTGTGGCGTTAATGTATCTCTAATGTATCAGTCTGAGTGTTAAGGGGAGAGATCATGTCCCTCACATCCCATCTTTATTCTTATTGACATCTGTAAAATGTTTGGTTTGTTTCTGGTGGTTCAAGTCATGAACATGGATGTATTTGTCTGTAGCCTGATTAAATTATTTAAAAAATCACAATATTGATTTTCATATTTGGAGTTTACCTTTGAATAAATGTTAATAAATAAGAGGGGACCACTCTGTTGTGCTGTGGTAGTACCCGCTGGCACTGCTGCTTCTTGTTCTGGTGATGATGGTAGAAAAGAAGAGAGTTCAGAACTGGTCTTATTATTATAAACCTATGAACGAGGCGTGCTGTGCTACTTGCTGACAGTCACCGCCGGTATATATAATGTTCATTCAGAGTGCTGAATATTAATGATGTTGTCGTTTCTTTTGTTTTTCTGTTTGGCTAATAACACACTATATTCAACTCTAACGTGGACTTTTATTTTCTTACAGATAATTATATTGATTTAGTAGAAGCTAATTACAAAAGCTGTAATTGTAATGTTTGTGTTGAGACCTAGAACACAATAGCAATCTCAGACCCCTAGGCTAGATTCTGGTCTAGTCTAAGGTTTGAGATTGACATTCCTTTTGCTTTTGGTTGGAGGAGACGTGAGAATTATAAAGGTGATCGAGACTGTACAACGGTTAAGGTTGTACAAGTTTTATATATAAGCCATGATTAGCCAAATGCAACTCATCAGACGTTCTAGGCTTTCAGCCACAACACAGAGTGATTACTTTCAGCATATCTTGGTAGTACCAATCCATCAATAATAATAAAACATCATTTTATTGAATATTACATTTCAAAAGGCAAGAGTCATTTTCCTGTAGCATCTTGATGTTAAGTAATAATTAATTAACCCATATATATTGCCACTAAAACTGATGTGTTTGGTCCATTCAAAACAAACGATGTGTTTGATCAAGATAAATATTATTTTTATGGTGTTCAAACTCTAATGATTTCTTTAGTTGGTTAAGACGAATACTAGTTTTTATAATGTTCAAACGCTTGTGGTAATTTATTAAAACAATCGAGCTTGTGAGTCATATTGAGTCCAAAATTATTAAGATTTTTTCAGCTTGACAA